>CAMZMU010000043.1:60979393-61147838 GCA_947311845.1 Poa pratensis | reverse complement strand
CCTACCCCAACACAACCAAGTAGCAAAGTCCACTGAGCTAACCCCATTCGACGCCCGTGGGAGGGGTAGACGACACGGTTGACTTCGGGTCAACTTGTCGAAAGGGGGGCTTCGGAGTGTCGGAACCACACCAAAAGCTAGGTGTGTCATGTAATATGCATTAGAGTGTGGTGGTAGGCTTTAATAGCAAATTTGAGACTCCTAGGTGTGACCGGCTTCACACGCCACATCTTATCATGCACGAAGTCCTATGCTCTTCTAAGTCGAAACTTCCCATTTTGGGTGGAACCGACGTAACATGTGAAAACATATGTACAAAGTAGGTTTTATCACTATGACCTACCCCAACACAACCAAGTAGCAAAGTCCACTGAGCTACCCCCATTCGACGCCCGTGGGAGGGGTAGACGACACGGTTGACTTCGGGTCAACTTTGTCGAAAGGGGGGCTACCGGAGTGTCGGAACCACACCAAAAGCTAGGTTGTGTCATGTAATATGCATTAGAAGAGTGTGGTGGTAGGCTTTAATAGCAAATTTGAGACTCTAGGTGTGACCGGCTTCACACGCCACACTTATCATGCACGAAAGTCTATGCTCTTCTAAGTCGAAACTCCCATTTTGGGTGGAACCGACGTAAACATGTGAAAACATATGTACAAAGTAGGTTTTATATCTACATATGACCTACCCCAACACAACCAAGTAGCAAAGTCCACTGAGCTACCCCATTCGACGCCCGTGGGAGGGGTAGAGGACGACACGGTTGACTTCGGGTCAACTTTGTCGAAAGGGGGGGCTCCGGAGTGTCGGAACCACACCAAAAGCTAGGTTGTGCATGTAAAATGCATTAGAGTGTGGTGGTAGGCTTTAAGCAAATTTGAGACTCCTAGGTGTGACCGCTTCACACGCCACACTTATCATGCACGAAGTCTATGCTCTTCTAAGTCGAAACTCCCATTTTGGGTGGAACCGACGTAAACATGTGAAAACATATGTACAAAGTAGGTTTTATATCACATATGACCTACCCCAACACAACCAAGTAGCAAAAGTCCACTGAGCTACCCCCATTCGACGCCCGTGGGAGGGGTAGACGACACGGTTGACTTCGGGTCAACTTTCGAAAGGGGGGGCTCCGGTGTCGGAACCACACCAAAAGCTAGGTTGTGTCATGTAATATGCATTAGAGTGTGGGTGTAGGCTTTAATAGCAAATTTGAGACTCCTAGTGTGACCGGCTTCACACCCACACACTTATCATGCACGAAGTCTAATGCTCTTCTAAGTCGAAACTCCCATTTTTGGGTGGAACCGACGTAAACATGTGAAAACATATGTACAAGTAGGTTTTATATCTCATATGACCTACCCCAACACAACCAAGTAGCAAAGTCCACTGAGCTACCCCCATTCGACGCCCGTGGGAGGGGTAGACGACACGTTGACTTCGGTCAACTTTGTCGAAAAGGGGGGCTCCGGAGTGTCGAACCACACCAAAAGCTAGGTTGTGTCATGTAATATGCATTAGAGTGTGGTGGTAGGCTTTAATAGCAAATTTGAGACTCTAGGTGTGACCGGCTTCACACGCCACACTTATCATGCACGAAGTCTATGCTCTTCTAAGTCGAAACTCCCATTTTGGGTGGAACCGACTAAACATGTGAAAACATATGTACAAAGTAGGTTTTATATCTCAATGACCTACCCCAACACAACCAAGTAGCAAAGTCCACTGAGCTACCCCCATTCGACGCCCGTGGGAGGTAGACGACACGGTTGACTTCGGGTCAACTTTGTCGAAACGGGGGGCTCCGGAGTGTCGGAACCACACCAAAAGCTAGGTGTGTCATGAATATGCATTAGAGTGTGGTGGTAGGCTTTAATAGCAAATTTGAGACTCTAGGTGACCGGCTTCACACCCCACACATAATCATGCACGAAGTCTATGCTCTTCTAAGTCGAAACCCCATTTTGGGTGGAACCGACGTAAACATGTGAAAACATATGTACAAAGTAGGTTTTATATCTTCAATGACCTACCCCAACACAACCAAGTAGCAAAGTCCACTGAGCTACCCCCATTCGACGCCCGTGGAGGGGTAGACGACGGTTGACTTCGGTCAACTTTGTCGAAAGGGGGGCTCCGGAGTGTCGGAACCACACCAAAAGCTAGGTTGTGTCATGTAATATGCATTAGAGTGTGGTGGGTAGCTTTAATAGCAAATTTGAGACTCTAGGTGTGACCGGCTTCACACGCCACACTTATCATGCACGAAGTCTATGCTTTCTAAGTCGAAACTCCCATTTTGGGTGGAACCGACGTAAACATGTGAAAACATATGTACAAAGTAGGTTTTATATCTACATAAACCTACCCCAACACAACCAAGTAGCAAAGTCCACTGAGCTACCCCATTCGACGCCCGTGGGAGGGGTAGACACACGGTTGACTTCGGGTCAACTTTGTCGAAAGGGGGGGCTCCGGAGTGTCGGAACCACACCAAAAGCTAGGTTGTGTCATGTAATATGCATTAGAGTGTGGTGGTAGGCTTTAAATAGCAAATTTGAGACTCTAGTGTGACCGGCTTCACACGCCACACATATCATGCACGAAGTCTATGCTCTTCTAAGTCGTCGAAACTCCCATTTTGGGTGGAACCGACGTAAACATGTGAAAACATATGTACAAAGTAGGTTTTATATCTACATATGACCTACCCCAACACAACCAAGTAGCAAAGTCCACTGAGCTACCCCCATTCGACGCCCGTGGGAGGGGTAGACGACACGGTTGACTTCGGGTCAACTTTGTCGAAAGGGGGGCTCCGGAGTGTCGGAACCACACCAAAAGCTAGGTTGTGTCATGTAATATGCATTAGAGTGTGGTGGTAGGCTTTAATAGCAAATTTGAGACTCCTAGGTGTGACCGGCTTCACACGCCACACTTATCATGCACGAAGTCTATGCTCTAAGTCGAAACTCCCATTTTGGGTGGAACCGACGTAAACATGTGAAAACATAGTACAAAGTAGGTTTTATATCTACATGACCTACCCCAACACAACCAAGTAGCAAAGTCCACTGAGCTACCCCCATTCGACGCCCGTGGGAGGGGTAGACGACACGGTTGACTTCGGGTCAACTTTGTCGAAAGGGGGGCTCCGGAGTGTCGGAACCACACCAAAAGCTAGGTTGTGTCATGTAATATGCATTAGAGTGTGGTGGTAGGCTTTAATAGCAAATTTGAGACTCTAGGTGTGACCGGCTTCACACGCCACACTTATCATGCACGAAGTCTATGCTCTTCTAAGTCGAAACTCCCATTTTGGGTGGAACCGACGTAAACATGTGAAAACATATGTACAAAGTAGGTTTTATATCTACATATGACCTACCCCAACACAACCAAGTAGCAAAGTCCACTGAGCTACCCCCATTCGACGCCCGTGGGAGGGGTAGACGACACGGTTGACTTCGGTCAACTTTGTCGAAAGGGGGGCTCCGGAGTGTCGGAACCACACCAAAAGCTAGGTTGTGTCATGTAATATGCATTAGAGTGTGGTGGTAGGCTTTAATAGCAAATTTGAGACTCCTAGGTGTGACCGGCTTCACACGCCACACTTATCATGCACGAAGTCTATGCTCTTCTAAGTCGAAACTCCCATTTTGGGGGAACCGACGTAAACATGTGAAAACATATGTACAAAGAGGTTTTATATCTTCATATGACCTACCCCAACACAACCAAGTAGCAAAGTCCACTGAGCTACCCCCATTCGACGCCCGTGGGAGGGGTAGACGACACGGTTGACTTCGGGTCAACTTTGTCGAAAGGGGGGCTCCGGAGTGTCGGAACCACACCAAAAGCTAGGTTGTGTCATGTAATATGCATTAGAGTGTGGTGGTAGGCTTTAATAGCAAATTTGAGACTCCTAGGTGTGACCGGCTTCACACGCCACACTTATCATGCACGAAGTCTATGCTCTTCTAAGTCGAAACTCCCATTTTGGGTGGAACCGACGTAAACATGTGAAAACATATGTACAAAGTAGGTTTTATATCTTCATATGACCTACCCCAACACAACCAAGTAGCAAAGTCCACTGAGCTACCCCCATTCGACGCCCGTGGGAGGGGTAGACGACACGGTTGACTTCGGGTCAACTTTGTCGAAAGGGGGCTCCGGAGTGTCGGAACCACACCAAAAGCTAGGTTGTGTCATGTAATATGCATTAGAGTGTGGTGGTAGGCTTTAATAGCAAATTTGAGACTCTTAGGTGTGACCGGCTTCACACGCCACACTTATCATGCACGAAGTCTATGCTCTTCTAAGTCGAAACTCCCATTTTGGGTGGAACCGCGTAAACATGTGAAAACATATGTACAAAGTAGGTTTTATATCTTCATATGACCTACCCCAACACAACCAAGTAGCAAAGTCCACTGAGCTACCCCCATTCGACGCCCGTGGGAGGGGTAGACGACACGGTTGACTTCGGGTCAACTTTGTCGAAAGGGGGGCTCCGGAGTGTCGGAACCACACCAAAAGCTAGGTTGTGTCATGTAATATGCATTAGAGTGTGGTGGTAGGATTTAATAGCAAATTTGAGACTCTAGGTGTGACCGGCTTCACACGCCACACTTATCATGCACGAAGTCTATGCTTTCTAAGTCGAAACTCCCATTTTGGGTGGAACCGACGTAAACATGTGAAACATATGTACAAAGTAGGTTTTATATCTTCATATGACCTACCCCAACAACCAAGTAGCAAAGTCCACTGAGCTACCCCCATTCGACGCCCGTGGGAGGGGTAGACGACACGGTTGACTTCGGGTCAACTTTGTCGAAAGGGGGGCTCCGGAGTGTCGGAACCACACCAAAAGCTAGGTTGTGTCATGTAATATGCATTAGAGTGTGGTGGTAGGCTTTAATAGCAAATTTGAGACTCTAGGTGTGACCGGCTTCACACGCCACACTTATCATGCACGAAGTCTATGCTCTTCTAAGTCGAAACTCCCATTTTGGGTGGAACCGACGTAAACATGTGAAAACATATGTACAAAGTAGGTTTTATATCTACATATGACCTACCCCAACACAACCAAGTAGCAAAGTCCACTGAGCTACCCCCATTCGACGCCCGTGGGAGGGTAGACGACACGGTTGACTTCGGTCAACTTTGTCGAAAGGGGGGCTCCGGAGTGTCGGAACCACACCAAAAGCTAGGTTGTGTCATGTAATATGCATTAGAGTGTGGTGGTAGGCTTTAATAGCAAATTTGAGACTCCTAGGTGTGACCGGCTTCACACGCCACACTTATCATGCACGAAGTCTATGCTCTTCTAAGTCGAAACTCCCATTTTGGGTGGAACCGACGTAAACATGTGAAAACATATGTACAAAGTAGGTTTTATATCTACATATGACCTACCCCAACACAACCAAGTAGCAAAGTCCACTGAGCTACCCCCATTCGACGCCCGTGGGAGGGGTAGACGACACGGTTGACTTCGGTCAACTTTGTCGAAAGGGGGGCTCCGGAGTGTCGGAACCACACCAAAAGCTAGGTTGTGTCATGTAATATGCATTAGAGTGTGGTGGTAGGCTTAATAGCAAATTTGAGACTCTTAGGTGTGACCGGCTTCACACGCCACACTTATCATGCACGAAGTCTATGCTCTTCTAAGTCGAAACTCCCATTTTGGGTGGAACCGACGTAAACATGTGAAAACATATGTACAAAGTAGGTTTTTATCTTCATATGACCTACCCAACACAACCAAGTAGCAAAGTCCACTGAGCTACCCCCATTCGACGCCCGTGGGAGGGGTAGACGACACGGTTGACTTCGGGTCAACTTTGTCGAAAGGGGGGCTCCGGAGTGTCGGAACCACACCAAAAGCTAGGTTGTGTCATGTAATATGCATTAGAGTGTGGTGGTAGGCTTTAATAGCAAATTTGAGACTCCTAGGTGTGACCGGCTTCACACGCCACACTTATCATGCACGAAGTCTATGCTCTTCTAAGTCGAAACTCCCATTTTGGGTGGAACCGACGTAAACATGTGAAAACATATGTACAAAGTAGGTTTTATATCTTCATATGACCTACCCCAACACAACCAAGTAGCAAAGTCCACTGAGCTACCCCCATTCGACGCCCGTGGGAGGGTAGACGACACGGTTGACTTCGGGTCAACTTTGTCGAAAGGGGGGCTCCGGAGTGTCGGAACCACACCAAAAGCTAGGTTGTGTCATGTAATATGCATTAGAGTGTGGTGGTAGGCTTTAATAGCAAATTTGAGACTCTTAGGTGTGACCGGCTTCACACGCCACACTTATCATGCACGAAGTCTATGCTCTTCTAAGTCGAAACTCCCATTTTGGGTGGAACCGACGTAAACATGTGAAAACATATGTACAAAGTAGGTTTTATATCTACATATGACCTACCCCAACACAACCAAGTAGCAAAGTCCACTGAGCTACCCCCATTCGACGCCCGTGGGAGGGGTAGACGACACGGTTGACTTCGGGTCAACTTTGTCGAAAGGGGGGCTCCGGAGTGTCGGAACCACACCAAAAGCTAGGTTGTGTCATGTAATATGCATTAGAGTGTGGTGGTAGGCTTTAATAGCAAATTTGAGACTCTTAGGTGTGACCGGCTTCACACGCCACACTTATCATGCACGAAGTCTATGCTTTCTAAGTCGAAACTCCCATTTTGGGTGGAACCGACGTAAACATGTGAAAACATATGTACAAAGTAGGTTTTATATCTTCATATGACCTACCCCAACACAACCAAGTAGCAAAGTCCACTGAGCTACCCCCATTCGACGCCGTGGGAGGGGTAGACGACGCGGTTGACTTCGGGTCAACTTTGTCGAAAGGGGGGGCTCCGGAGTGTCGGAACCACACCAAAAGCTAGGTTGTGTCATGTAATATGCATTAGAGTGTGGTGGTAGGCTTTAATAGCAAATTTGAGACTCTAGGTGTGACCGGCTTCACACGCCACACTTATCATGCACGAAGTCTATGCTCTTCTAAGTCGAAACTCCCCATTTTGGGTGGAACCGACGTAAACATGTGAAAACATATGTACAAAGTAGGTTTTATATCTACATATGACCTACCCCAACACAACCAAGTAGCAATCCACTGAGCTACCCCCATTCGACGCCCGTGGGAGGGGTAGACGACACGGTTGACTTCGGGTCAACTTTGTCGAAAGGGGGGCTCCGGAGTGTCGGAACCACACAAAAGCTAGGTTGTGTCATGTAATATGCATTAGAGTGTGGTGGTAGGCTTTAATAGCAAATTTGAGACTCCTAGGTGTGACCGGCTTCACACGCCACACTTATCATGCACGAAGTCTATGCTCTTCTAAGTCGAAACTCCCATTTTGGGTGGAACCGACGTAAACATGTGAAAACATATGTACAAAGTAGGTTTTATATCTTCATATGACCTACCCCAACACAACCAAGTAGCAAAGTCCACTGAGCTACCCCCATTCGACGCCCGTGGGAGGGGTAGACGACACGGTTGACTTCGGGTCAACTTTGTCGAAAGGGGGGCTCCGGAGTGTCGGAACCACACCAAAAGCTAGGTTGTGTCATGTAATATGCATTAGAGTGTGGTGGTAGGATTTAATAGCAAATTTGAGACTCTAGGTGTGACCGGCTTCACACGCCACACTTATCATGCACGAAGTCTATGCTCTTCTAAGTCGATAAAACTCCCATTTTGGGTGGAACCGACGTAAACATGTGAAAACATATGTACAAAGTAGGTTTTATATCTACATATGACCTACCCCAACACAACCAAGTAGCAAAGTCCACTGAGCTACCCCCATTCGACGCCCGTGGGAGGGGTAGACGACACGGTTGACTTCGGGTCAACTTTGTCGAAAGGGGGGCTCCGGAGTGTCGGAACCACACCAAAAGCTAGGTTGTGTCATGTAATATGCATTAGAGTGTGGTGGTAGGCTTTAATAGCAAATTTGAGACTCTTAGGTGTGACCGGCTTCACACGCCACACTTATCATGCACGAAGTCTATGCTCTTCTAAGTCGAAACTCCCATTTTGGGTGGAACCGACGTAAACATGTGAAAACATATGTACAAAGTAGGTTTTATATCTACATATGACCTACCCCAACACAACCAAGTAGCAAAGTCCACTGAGCTACCCCCATTCGACGCCCGTGGGAGGGGTAGACGACACGGTTGACTTCGGGTCAACTTTGTCGAAAGGGGGGCTCCGGAGTGTCGGAACCACACCAAAAGCTAGGTTGTGTCATGTAATATGCATTAGAGTGTGGTGGTAGGCTTTAATAGCAAATTTGAGACTCTTAGGTGTGACCGGCTTCACACGCCACACTTATCATGCACGAAGTCTATGCTCTTCTAAGTCGAAACTCCCATTTTGGGTGGAACCGACGTAAACATGTGAAAACATATGTACAAAGTAGGTTTTATATCTTCATATGACCTACCCCAACACAACCAAGTAGCAAAGTCCACTGAGCTACCCCCATTCGACGCCCGTGGGAGGGTAGACGACACGGTTGACTTCGGGTCAACTTTGTCGAAACGGGGGGCTCCGGAGTGTCGGAACCACACCAAAAGCTAGGTTGTGTCATGTAATATGCATTAGAGTGTGGTGGTAGGCTTTAATAGCAAATTTGAGACTCCTTAGGTGTGACCGGCTTCACACGCCACACTTATCATGCACGAAGTCTATGCTCTTCTAAGTCGAAACTCCCATTTTGGGTGGAACCGACGTAAACATGTGAAAACATATGTACAAAGTAGGTTTTATATCTACATATGACCTACCCCAACACAACCAAGTAGCAAAGTCCACTGAGCTACCCCCATTCGACGCCCGTGGGAGGGGTAGACGACACGGTTGACTTCGGGTCAACTTTGTCGAAAGGGGGGCTCCGGAGTGTCGGAACCACACCAAAAGCTAGGTTGTGTCATGTAATATGCATTAGAGTGTGGTGGTAGGCTTTAATAGCAAATTTGAGACTCTTAGGTGTGACCGGCTTCACACGCCACACTTATCATGCACGAAGTCTATGCTTCTAAGTCGAAACTCCCATTTTGGGTGGAACCGACGTAAACATGTGAAAACATATGTACAAAGTAGGTTTTATATCTACATATGACCTACCCCAACACAACCAAGTAGCAAAGTCCACTGAGCTACCCCCATTCGACGCCCGTGGGAGGGGTAGACGACACGGTTGACTTCGGGTCAACTTTGTCGAAACGGGGGGCTCCGGAGTGTCGGAACCACACCAAAAGCTAGGTTGTGTCATGTAATATGCATTAGAGTGTGGTGGTAGGCTTTAATAGCAAATTTGAGACTCTTAGGTGTGACCGGCTTCACACGCCACACTTATCATGCACGAAGTCTATGCTCTTCTAAGTCGAAACTCCCATTTTGGGTGGAACCGACGTAAACATGTGAAAACATATGTACAAAGTAGGTTTTATATCTACATATGACCTACCCCAACACAACCAAGTAGCAAAGTCCACTGAGCTACCCCCATTCGACGCCCGTGGGAGGGGTAGACGACACGGTTGACTTCGGGTCAACTTTGTCGAAAGGGGGGCTCCGGAGTGTCGGAACCACACCAAAAGCTAGGTTGTGTCATGTAATATGCATTAGAGTGTGGTGGTAGGCTTTAATAGCAAATTTGAGACTCTTAGGTGTGACCGGCTTCACACGCCACACTTATCATGCACGAAGTCTATGCTCTTCTAAGTCGAAACTCCCATTTTGGGTGGAACCGACGTAAACATGTGAAAACATATGTACAAAGTAGGTTTTATATCTATATGACCTACCCCAACACAACCAAGTAGCAAAGTCCACTGAGCTACCCCCATTCGACGCCCGTGGAGGGGTAGACGACACGGTTGACTTCGGGTCAACTTTGTCGAAAGGGGGGCTCCGGAGTGTCGGAACCACACCAAAAGCTAGGTTGTGTCATGTAATATGCATTAGAGTGTGGTGTAGGCTTTAATAGCAAATTTGAGACTCTAGGTGTGACCGGCTTCACACGCCACACTTATCATGCACGAAGTCTATGCTCTAAGTCGAAACTCCCATTTTGGGTGGAACCGACGTAAACATGTGAAAACATATGTACAAAGTAGGTTTTATATCTCATATGACCTACCCCAACACAACCAAGTAGCAAAGTCCACTGAGCTACCCCCATTCGACGCCCGTGGGAGGGGTAGACGACACGGTTGACTTCGGGTCAACTTTGTCGAAAGGGGGGCTCCGGAGTGTCGGAACCACACCAAAAGCTAGGTTGTGTCATGTAATATGCATTAGAGTGTGGTGGTAGGCTTTAATAGCAAATTTGAGACTCTTAGGTGTGACCGGCTTCACACGCCACACTTATCATGCACGAAGTCTATGCTCTTCTAAGTCGAAACTCCCATTTTGGGTGGAACCGACGTAAACATGTGAAAATATGTACAAAGTAGGTTTTATATCTACATATGACCTACCCCAACACAACCAAGTAGCAAAGTCCACTGAGCTACCCCCATTCGACGCCCGTGGGAGGGGTAGACGACGCGGTTGACTTCGGGTCAACTTTGTCGAAAGGGGGGGCTCCGGAGTGTCGGAACCACACCAAAAGCTAGGTTGTGTCATGTAATATGCATTAGAGTGTGGTGGTAGGCTTTAATAGCAAATTTGAGACTCTTAGTGTGACCGGCTTCACACGCCACACTTATCATGCACGAAGTCTATGCTCTTCTAAGTCGAAACTCCCATTTTGGGTGGAACCGACGTAAACATGTGAAAACATATGTACAAAGTAGGTTTTATATCTACATATGACCTACCCCAACACAACCAAGTAGCAAAGTCCACTGAGCTACCCCCATTCGACGCCCGTGGGAGGGGTAGACGACACGGTTGACTTCGGGTCAACTTTGTCGAAACGGGGGGCTCCGGAGTGTCGGAACCACACCAAAAGCTAGGTTGTGTCATGTAATATGCATTAGAGTGTGGTGGTAGGCTTTAATAGCAAATTTGAGACTCTAGGTGTGACCGGCTTCACACGCCACACTTATCATGCACGAAGTCTATGCTCTTCTAAGTCGAAACTCCCATTTTGGGTGGAACCGCGTAAACATGTGAAAACATATGTACAAAGTAGGTTTTATATCTTCATATGACCTACCCCAACACAACCAAGTAGCAAAGTCCACTGAGCTACCCCCATTCGACGCCCGTGGGAGGGGTAGACGACACGGTTGACTTCGGGTCAACTTTGTCGAAAGGGGGCTCCGGAGTGTCGGAACCACACCAAAAGCTAGGTTGTGTCATGTAATATGCATTAGAGTGTGGTGGTAGGCTTTAATAGCAAATTTGAGACTCTTAGGTGTGACCGGCTTCACACGCCACACTTATCATGCACGAAGTCTATGCTCTTCTAAGTCGAAACTCCCATTTTGGGTGGAACCGACGTAAACATGTGAAAACATATGTACAAAGTAGGTTTTATATCTACATATGACCTACCCCAACACAACCAAGTAGCAAAGTCCACTGAGCTACCCCCATTCGACGCCCGTGGGAGGGGTAGACGACACGGTTGACTTCGGGTCAACTTTGTCGAAACGGGGGGCTCCGGAGTGTCGGAACCACACCAAAAGCTAGGTTGTGTCATGTAATATGCATTAGAGTGTGGTGGTAGGCTTTAATAGCAAATTTGAGACTCTTAGGTGTGACCGGCTTCACACGCCACACTTATCATGCACGAAGTCTATGCTCTTCTAAGTCGAAACTCCCATTTTGGGTGGAACCGGCGTAAACATGTGAAAACATATGTACAAAGTAGGTTTTATATCTTCATATGACCTACCCCAACACAACCAAGTAGCAAAGTCCACTGAGCTACCCCCATTCGACGCCCGTGGGAGGGGTAGACGACACGGTTGACTTCGGGTCAACTTTGTCGAAAGGGGGGCTCCGGAGTGTCGGAACCACACCAAAAGCTAGGTTGTGTCATGTAATATGCATTAGAGTGTGGTGGTAGGCTTTAATAGCAAATTTGAGACTCTTAGGTGTGACCGGCTTCACACGCCACACTTATCATGCACGAAGTCTATGCTCTTCTAAGTCGAAACTCCCATTTTGGGTGGAACCGACGTAAACATGTGAAAACATATGTACAAAGTAGGTTTTATATCTACATATGACCTACCCCAACACAACCAAGTAGCAAAGTCCACCGAGCTACCCCCATTCGACGCCCGTGGGAGGGGTAGACGACACGGTTGACTTCGGGTCAACTTTGTCGAAAGGGGGGCTCCGGAGTGTCGGAACCACACCAAAAGCTAGGTTGTGTCATGTAATATGCATTAGAGTGTGGTGGTAGGCTTTAATAGCAAATTTGAGACTCTTAGGTGTGACCGGCTTCACACGCCACACTTATCATGCACGAAGTCTATGCTCTTCTAAGTCGAAACTCCCATTTTGGGTGGAACCGACGTAAACATGTGAAAACATATGTACAAAGTAGGTTTTATATCTACATATGACCTACCCCAACACAACCAAGTAGCAAAGTCCACTGAGCTACCCCCATTCGACGCCCGTGGGAGGGGTAGACGACACGGTTGACTTCGGGTCAACTTTGTCGAAACGGGGGGCTCCGGAGTGTCGGAACCACACCAAAATAGGTTGTGTCATGTAATATGCATTAGAGTGTGGTGGCAGGATTTAATAGCAAATTTGAGACTCCTAGGTGTGACCGGCTTCACACGCCACACTTATCATGCACGAAGTCTATGCTCTTCTAAGTCGAAACTCCCATTTTGGGTGGAACCGGCGTAAACATGTGAAAACATATGTACAAAGTAGGTTTTATATCTTCATATGACCTACCCCAACACAACCAAGTAGCAAAGTCCACCGAGCTACCCCCATTCGACGCCCGTGGGAGGGGTAGACGACACGGTTGACTTCGGGTCAACTTTGTCGAAAGGGGGGGCTCCGGAGTGTCGGAAACACACCAAAAAGCTAGGTTATGTCCTTTTTTTTTTGACGACAGCTAGGTTATGTCCTAACATAACTTTTAGAAGTGTGTTAGTTTTAATTTTTATATGAAAAATAATAGTAAAGACACGTTTTCACAAAATTAATAAATTATATTGCTGCCGATACCCTCGGCATACATGGACGCTCGGCATACCCAAATAGCTAGGGTTTTTAGACAAGCCGCCACTCTCTTGTCCTCATTAATTTTGTCCCAATCCCCGCCGCCAACCCCCGCGCCTCCCTCTTGCTTGTCCAATCCACATCGCGCCGCCACCCCAATCCCCATCGCCGCCGCCGTGCTCGTCGTCCCTCGCCGCCGCCCGTGCTCGTCGTCCCTCGCCGCCGCCCCTCCTCGCCTGTCCCTTTCCTCCCACCCTCGGCCCCGCGCTGTCCGTCGCCGCCTCCCCTCGGCCGCCCCTCCACCGCATCCCCATTCTCGCCACCCCTCTGCGCCGTCGCCGTCCATTCTACCGGCTCGTGAGCTCCTCCTCCGCGAGGGAGCCGAGGGAAGGTAGCCGCATCTCGGGCCCCTGCTCCACCGTCCCGGCTCCAAGGACAGGGCTCGATCCCGAGCTCAAAAGGCCGCCTCTCCGACCGCTACTTCCTCTACGGCCGCATCTCCGACCGATCTCCGACGTCTACTTCCTCTACTTCCGAGGGTAAGTCACAATTTCCTCCTCCCGAGTCTCTTTTCTTGTGTGCAGTGCCTCTGAATTTTGTGCAGTTGCTCTGAATTTTCACGGGCCCGAGTCTCTGAATTTTGTGCAGTTGCTCATATTTTGTCTTCATGGTTGCTACCATGGTTGTATCTTCATTGTACTTGTACTGCCTTGTTGTCAATAAAGTTCAGTTTCATCCTGTTCTGATACTTGTAGAGAAGAGTGGAAGTTTTGTGATTGGAAATGAAATGGAATAGCCTCTTTCCATGTCTGTGTACAGCTGGTCGTATATCGTTGTCAGAGTGGAAGTTTTGTGATTGGTAACCTCTTCCTTTTTGACGAAATAATGATCGTATCTTACCCAATCTGTAGGACTGTTCTTGATTCTGTCGTAGTACCACCCTCGATTCTATGTTTCTTGTGAGAGAGAATATTGGTGGGCTCAGCTCTAGATTATGCTGGCATTAGGTTCTTATATGTTGTGCTTATATTGGGGATAACACTGCTTGTAATATATTGTGCTTATATGTATACGAAATTACATGTATAAATTCGAAGTTGAGTGCCTAAACTATCTAAAAGACACCAACAAACTGTTCTTAAGTGGTGAGATGCTAATATTTTCTAAAAAAAAACTATTCCTTGATCTGTATGCTCAATGCTCTCTTCCCTTGGCTCTGCTCTGTCCATTATATGTCAAATGCTAATTTTTTTGACCCTAATAAATCAGAGGATGGATGATCGTCAGTGGATGTATGCTGGTAGAATTAGTGCAAATGAAGTTAGTGATGAGTGGATTGAAAAAACTGATGAGTTCTTGTCAGAGGCATTCCGTGTTGCGAAGAGAAAAAGAATGAGGCCATTTTGTCCTTGTTCTGTATGCAAGAACCGTTTGCATCGTGGCAAGGATATCATGACCAAACACCTTATGCTGAATGGATATATGCCTAGTTTTACAGTATGGGTTCAGCATGGTGAGCAAGAACCTGATCGTGCTAGAGCTGAAGTGATGCGGCAACGTGTTGATGGTATTGAGGATGATGGGCTTAGAAACCTGATGGATGATGTCAATGCTACACGTATGGCACGTGAAGACGAGGAACCAGAGGCAAGTGCTAAGGCCTACCTTGATATGTTAGATGCAGCAAAGAAGCCTCTTTATGGGACGGCAAAAATCTCCCAGCTGGATGCCATCTCGCAACTACTGGCCATCAAGGCTCAGTTTGGCATTAGCCGAGCTTGCTTTGAAGCATTTCTGACAGCATTCAGTAACCAGCTCCCTGAAACTCATGTTCTGCCACGAAATATGTATGAGACCAAGAAAATAGTGAAAGCTCTCATGATGGGTTATGAACAGATACATGTCTGTCCTAAGAATTGCCTTTTGTTTAGGAAGGAGTTTCAGGAGGATAAGTATTGTAGGATCTGCAACTCTTCTAGGTATCTTGAGGTAGACATGCCTGATGGCCAGAGGAAGAAGCAAACCAAAGTCCCTGCAAAGATTCTTCGGTATCTCTCTTTCATACCAAGAATCCAACGCCTTTTCATGACCGAGGAGTCTGCCAAACAGATGACATGGCATAAAACTGGGCATAGATACAATCCAAAAAAGATGGTACATCCAGCAGATGGTGAAGCATGGAAGTCATTTGACCGAGAATACCCCACAGAAGCCGAAGATGCTCGAAATGTCAGAATTGCTATAGCCACTGATGGGTTCAATCCATATGGTATGGCGGCTAACCCATATAGCTGCTGGCCTGTCTTTGTTATTCCTCTGAATCTACCTCCCGGCTTTCTCATGCAACGCAAGTCCATATTGATGTCCCTGATAATTCCAGGCCCTGAATACCCTGGGAAGAATCTGAGTGTGCTTATGCAGCCACTGGTGGATGATTTGTTCCATTCATGGGAACATGGGACATGGACATACGACCGGGCAAGTAAAGAAAACTTTCTAATGAAAATTTGGTTCCAATACTCCATGCATGATCTACCCGGGTTTGCCCTGTTCTGTGGCTGGTGTACAAATGGGAAGATGCCATGCCCAGTGTGCATGCAGGCTCTTGTCTTCTCTTGGCTGAAGAGGGGAGGCAAGTATTCTGCTTTTGACCAGCATCGTCAGTTTCTTGATGAAGACCATCCATACAGAGAAGACAAGAAGAACTTCACCAAAGGCAGAGTTGTACATGAAGTAAATGCCATACCTGAGTTCAACGGTGCATATGTTCTGGCTCAGCTAGCTGCTCTTAAGCCTAAAACCAAAGGCAAAGGTTTTGAGGGATATGGTGAGACACACAATTGGAGTCATGTTGCAGGCATAACCAAGCTCCCATATTACAAGCACCTCAGATGTCCCCATAACATTGATGTGATGCACACAGAAAAGAATGTTGGTGAGTCCCTGTTTAGCACAATCCTCAACATTACTGACAAGACAAAAGATAATGTTAAGGCTAGAGCAGATCAAGAGAAGCTATGTGACAGGCCTGCGCTGAACATGCAGCCTCCCTCGGGCTCTCAGACAAATTGGGTGAAGCCAGATGCTCCCTTTGTCATTAAAAGGCCTGGCAGGAAGGAGGTATTTGTTTGGCTAAAGAAGCAATTGATGTTCCCTGATGGTTATGCATCAAATATCAGTAATGGGGTCAATCTTCTAACAGGCAAAGTCACTGGTCTCAAAAGTCATGACTACCACATATGGATTGAGCGGATAATGCCGGTGATGGTTCGAGGCTATCTCCCAGAACGTATTTGGCGAGTTCTTGCTGAATTGAGCCATTTCTTTCGTCAGCTCTGTGCTAAAGAAATATGCCCTGATATGATGCTGCATTTGCACAAGAAAGCTCCTGAGTTGATCTGCTCTTTAGAGATGATCTTTCCCCCAGGGTTCTTTAATCCCATGCAGCATCTCATTTTGCATCTGGCCAACCAAGCATATTTGGGAGGCCCTGTGCAGAATCGGTGGCAGTTTGTTATCGAGAGAGAGTTCAAGCATATTCGACTTAAATGTGGAAATAAAGCTAAGATTGAAGCATCCATGGCTGAGTCGTATGTTCTTGAGGAGGTGTCAGACACGACAACAACATACTATAGAGATGAAGTTCCCACTCTGCATAATAAACTCTCTAGATACAATACCAGCAACTCAGAAAATGAACCTGACCTCCTCCTCTTCAAAGGGCAAGGTGGTGTTGCTGGTGGCTCTAGATCTTATACCATTAAAAATGATGAGTGGCAGTCCATCATGTTCTATATCTTGGACAATACCGTGGAAGTGGATCCATTCAAGGAGCAATTCATTATTGAAGAATGGAAGGAACCGGGAGTGCCTACTCCCAAGGAGCTTGATAGACTTCTAAGAGAGGGTGCCAATGGAGGGAAATGTTTCGTTGATTGGTTCATGGAAAAAGTAATGCACTGTTCTAACTTGTCTCTATTACACATAGCTAATGCACTCAACATATCTAACTTGTTTCTATTGAAAAAACTAATGCACTCAATAATTCATCTAGGGAACAGATTCCAGCATTCCAATGAGTTCCGAACTGCGATGGGTGTCCAAGGGTTTTGACAATCGGGTAAAAAAATATGAAAAATATGATGTGAATGGATATCGCTTCCATACCATGGAGCACCAGAACACTAGGCCTAATGCAAAGACCATAAATACTGGAGTGTTTGTTGGAGGAGCTGATGAAAACAAAACACAGTTCTATGGAAGATTAGAAAAAATATACTTGCTATCATTTCGTCGTGGGGCCAAAGATCTCCATCTTGTTGTGTTCAAATGCGTTTGGTTTGACCCTGTCCATGGACTGAAATCAACCCCTGACATTGGTTTAGTTGAAGTTAAGACAGAAAGCATCTATGGAGGTTCAGATGTCTTTGTTGTGGCTAACCAGGCAAAGCAAGTTTATTACCTTGCATACCCCTGCCAAAAACCCAGCCTAAAAGGTTGGGAAGTTGTGTATCAGGTATCACCACATGGTAAGCTACCTGTGCCAAGTGATGAAGACTATAACAACATAAACCCCAACACTTATGAGGGAGAGTTCTATCAAGAGCAAGAGCTTAATGGGGTATTTGATATATCCTCTATGTTGAATGGTCTTGATGCCCTTGATGAGGATGCACCAAATGATGGTGAGACAGTTCTGAATCTGAAAGACCTAGATATACTTGCCAAGTTACATCTAGATGACGACGACGATGAACCTATACCCCCCTCGTTTCCGGATCAACCTTTATACACACGTGACAGTGACGATGAGGATGAAATCGATCTTGACTTTGATGATGATATTTTTGGTTAGTATGCTTCTATATGTTAGGTTTCTATAATGCCAAATACCACTGTACTGTCCTTCCTTTATCATTGCATCTATATTTTTGGTTAGTATGCTTCAATTTATTATCCTTGCTAATTGTTTATTCTTTCTTGATGCAGGTGATTGAACCATGAGCAAGAATACAACCTGCAATACTATTAGTAAGGTGTGGCCAGTGATGAAGTCGCAAAGTGGAAGGGTGGTTAATCCTAGAAGGCGCCTAGGTGAGGATGATGGGCCCTCCCGACAAGTTCGGGTGCAGCAGCAGCACCAGCAGCAGCAGCAGCAGGGGAGACCCCCTAGAGCTGTAGGCCGTGGCAGGGGGCAAAAAAGAGGAGGAGGCCGAGCTGTAGCCCGAGTTGCCACACCCTCGTTTAGTTCTTTACCCTCAGCCAGTGGCACCATGACTGAGGAGGAGGAGGAGGATAATGCGGAGGATATTCAGATGGATAGGCAGACGAACAGGGAGGTGGTGGTGCATGAGGAGAGGCAGGATGATGAGGAGGGTGAGGGTGAGGAGGGTGAGGGTGAGGGTGAGGGTGAGGAGGGTGAGAGTGAGGAGGAGACAGCGGGTACGGTGTGGTTGCGTGGAGAATCAGATCTCCCTGAAAAGAGACCAGCTACCGAGGAGGAGAAGATCTTCATTGAGCCTAATCAAAATTCGTAAATGGCCTAATACTAACATATTGATCATGTTACCTTCTTGATGTTCTGAGCCTAATACTAACATCTTGATCTTTTTGTAGCAATTGGAAATTTGTTGATGGTGTGAAGCGCCGGGCTCCAAACGGTATTGTTGGAGTGTTGCTTAAGACATATTGGCCAGGCTTGGTGAGAATCAAGGACCAAGATGAGTTAGCACTCAAGTGGCACCACTATGAAGCCAAGACAGATGATGACTTTGGGACTAAGGCGAATGCTGTGATCACTCGTTTTTGGGTAAGTTTTTGGGTAGATAACTCACTGCTTCTTCCATTCTATAGTTGTAGCTTTACTATTGCATTGGCATCACTGCTTATTTTACTCACTGCTTTTCCCATTTTGGTTTTATGCATCATTGTAGCATTACTACAGAGTTGCACCAGAGAAGCGGGCCAAGGCAGACAAGAACTTGTTGGCAGCAGCGAAGAGGCTTCTCCAACAGATGCCCTATGAGGTGCGCTTCACGGCCGTATCCCACTTCTATGGGGTGAAGCTCGGCAAATCGATCACGAAAAAACAAATGAAGGCAGAAAAACCTGTATTGACAAGGCAGAATTACCTAGATGTAAGTGTTTTATTCCTTGTTTCAGCTGCATCTAATCAGCATGTTTTATTCAAATGCTATGTTTGTTTATGTAGGTGATTCCTGGTTGGTGCTCCGGACGGGGTGACGGATGGGCAGCCTTGGTGGATAGGTGGTTAAACCCTGACTTCAAAGCTAAGAGCAATACCTGTGCAGCGAATCGCGGCAATGCCGGTACACACCGCCAAGGCAGCCTGAGTGATGGACGTTTCAAAGAGAAACTGGTATATAATTGGTTTAGCATTCGCTTCATTTAGCTTCAGCACTGGTTTAACTGATTGCTGACATATTTTGTTGGTTTTGTCTTGCAGGAGCGTGAGCGTGGAGCACCAGTCTCACAACTTACATCCTGGTCACTTGGCCGTAAGCCAAAGGACACCCCACAGCTCTTCTTCGATGGAGTTGCGACCAAGTTGGACAAGTACACCACAGAGTTTAAGAAGAGAAAGGGTGTGGATGCTGATCCCTATGAAGAAGATATTGATAAGGTTGCGGTAGTACTAGCAGGACATGGCAAGAAACATGGCCATTTCATGATGTTGGATGGCATGCTTGAGGATGCCCCCTCTCTCTCGCAAGTCCAAACCTGCACAAGTGGATCTCCTAGTACCCACACTAGTGGACAGCCTAGATCCACTATGGCCATTCTCGAGGTTTCCTCATTTTCTCCTTTCTCATCCTATAGGGTTTTATATGCTTTCATGGCTGCCTTTATGACATGAACTACATGATATTGTAGGCAGAGGTGTTCAGGCAGCGTGATGCCTATGATGCTCTCAAAGAGGCCTACGAGACAAACATGAGGCAGCAGGCAGAGTACCAGGTGTACAACAATAATTATCAGATGGTTAGTTCTTCAGTACTTAACACTTGTCTTGTTTGCCCATTTATAAACATGAGAAAACTCTTCAGTACTTAACACTTGTCTTGTTTGCAGGCCATGCACTCCCATTTTACTAATGGCACTCCGATGCCAGTGTGGGCGCCGCCACCGCTACCGCCACCTCCTGTGCTTCCACAGCCTGCATTGATGGGACATCCTTCCAACAGCAGTCCGGTTAGTCCTTTACCAAACTTCTACAAGCTCAGCTGTGAAGTTGCCCAAATAGAAACACATGATCTGTTACTTACTACCTCTTGCTAATAATTGTAGGGTTCAGCTGCATCTAATCAGCATTTCCTAGGTTGTGATGCTCCTGCTTCACGGAGCCCTACCCCTAGCACCCCAGCCTCCAACAATGCTCCTCCTGCCTCGAACATGTAGGCTTCAGCTGCAATTTGGTGTTAGTTTTCTTGGTCTTTGTGAACTGTTGTGTTCTTGGCAGTGTGCCAAGTCAGTGGTGAACATGTTGTGCTATGTGTGAACCATTTGTGGCTATGTGTGTGAATCTGAACATGTGTGAATCTGTGTGACCCTGGTTTGTATGTTATTTGTGTGAATCTGAATCTGAACATGTGTTTTGAACCTGTGTGACCCTGTTTGTATGTTATGAACCTGTGTGTTCTATGTTATATGCTGCTGTGCAATTTTTAAAAATGCAGGGATGCAATAAAAACAATTTTAAAAAAAAACAGTTCATGTGATATGCCGAGCGTTACAGAACGTATGTTCAAACACATAGAACGTATGCCGAGCGTATATTCAAACATATGCCGACCGTTTACGCTCGGCATACGTCAACACGTGGCCGACGCTGGTCACTCATGTGTTATGTATGCCGTGCGCTCCATACGCTCGGCAACGGTCAGTGTAATACGCTCGGCAAAGGCGTACGGGTACGCCGAGGGTTTACGCTCGGCATATAGAGCACACGTGGCCGTTGCTGGTGCTTGCTCAGCACATAGTTGCCGAGCGTGCGTCGACCGTACGCCGAGCGTACTGGCGCTCGGCAAACACACGGCGTGCCGTTAGATGACCATCTCCGTCAACTTGTATGCCGAGCGTAGATTTGCCGACGATTCTACTGACGCTCGGCATATGGCTTATGTGCCGAGCGTTTTCGTATGCCGAGCGTAGGTACAGTCTATGCCGAGGATGTGTACGCCGAGCGTGATTTGCCGAGCGTAACGCTCGGCATACCAATATGCCGAGCGTTTTCCTATACTTGCCGAGCGTTTATGGCGCTCGGCATAATTTTCGATTCCCGTAGTGGTTTATACGACTAATCAGCGGTACAAATATGAAGCTACATGGATAGAAGAAGCAAATCGCATATGAAAGCGGATGGGCTAACCAAATTCGGTAATTATTGCCATCTATAAAGAACTACGTAATGCAACTATAAATCTTGTGGAGAATTCGATCATGTATCCTACAAGAGGAATTGATGCTTGTGGGCGTATGCGTGATGTTTTCGTTCGTGTCATCGCCGCTTAAGTAAAAACAAGGCCTGCACGAATTTTCGTGTTTGTTCCTCGCCGTCCCAAGACGTCGGCGGTGCTGCCAAGGTGAGAGGCGAGAGGAAGCTGGGGCGATAACCTCCGCAAATATGCCAACTGCAGTACGACGGCGTAGGCGGGAGTTCAAGTCGCCGGTCACATTCCGGGCAATCAGCCTCGGGAGATGGCTCCGGCGAGCGCCCGCTCGTACCGTGCTCGAACAAGGCTTTATAATCCCTGTACCACAGTGTCATGTCGCGGTCGTCGAACCAGGCACTCCTCGGCTGCCTGAAGACGTAGGAGTCGCCGACGTAGAAGCTGTAGCATAGGTCCCAACACAGCTTGCTGTCGTCGTCGTCCTGGATCTGCCGGTCCGCCGGCGGCGAAGATAGGAGCCAGAACTGGAGCTTCCGGTGGCGGATAGTGGTCTCCTCGTCGTCGTTGAAGATGTTGACCGCGAGGCACAGCCGCCCTCTCATCTCGAAGGTGTTTACCAGAGGATCATAGCAAGGGTGGTACTCGTCGGTCCCGGCCGGGAGACGGAACGTCCGGTGCGCCTCGGTAGCCACGTCGACCTCCAGCAACCCGTCGGGGTCCCGGGGCTCTTCCGGGCGTGTACGGCCGGTGATCACCAAGTAGAGCTTGCCATCGACGAGCACAGGCGGCACGGTGTGCAATAGTGGACACTGGGTATGGTACAAGCACCGGCGCCACCCGCCGCGTTCTCCGTCCAAGGTGCACACGCTCCGTTCAAACTCGCTCGTGCTGCCCCTGTAATGGAAGGCCGAGAAGGAGAATCGGAACAGCTTGTGCTCCTTGGTGGAAGGGCTGAACCCCAAGGCGAAGACATGGTGTATGGTGCCGCCGGAGATCCCCACGGGCGGAGGCGCAGCGGGAAGCGTCGTGGTCTCGCCGGTGACAGGGTTGCAGATGAAGACGGGCGCATCGTGCTGGTTGAGCGCGAAGCAGAGGAGGCCGTTGCAGACGTTGGAGAGGCTGTAGTCGCTGGGGATGGTGATGCGGTGGGGCATGGGCCTCGACAAGGAGAAGCTGGCCACGTCGGGCAACCCGGGCTCACGGGTCTCCGTAACGAGCAACGCCTCTGACGCGGCGGCCGAGATGCGGTTGGCGTCGGCCTCGGCATGGAGGCCGCTGAAGGAAGGGTCGGCGACGACGCTGTCCCATAGCTTGGAGACGCAGCGGAAGCGGGCGACGTCCCTGGCCGGCAGCTTGAGCAGGATCTCGTGGACCATATTCGCGGATTCCAATGGCGGAGCTGGTCTCCTCATCATCGATAGTTCGAAACCAGAGATCAATCGAGCGCGGATGGTTTCGAAGCGTCTCAAGCGGAGAAACTCATCAAAGTACGATATGCAACATGACATTGAGTCATTGACACAGCCTGTTTATATGGGGAGCCGAAAAGAAACAATGTAAATCTTGAATGTTTCCTTCCAGCCGGCGTTTTCTTCCAATTTGAGTTGTACAAGGAATCAAATCTACACTTCCCGTCTTGGCCTGTCGCTTCTCGGGATTCTTCGATCCAATGGGAACACAACATGAACGGCCGCTCCGATCAGGCAAAACTGGCCGATTTTGGGCTATCGCTGTTTCCCACAACTATCTCGATAGTTGATTTTGCATCTAAGAAACGATATTAATCCTACTATCCGATGTGTTGATAAAACAAAAACATATGTTAATGTGTGGTTTTAATTTTTTTCTCAATGCATACACATAATTTTTTGTTAGTGCATGAATCTAAAATAAAATTATATAAATCTATCAATTATTGATAATGTGTTGATATTTAAAAATTCGTTGATCAAATTGTGCATGGATCGCAAAATATTTGGTTGGCCAGGATAATTGGTGGATATCCTCTTAGTTGTGGCATTATATATTTGGTCAAATATTATACACTTAGGCTGTGTTTGGTAGCATGTGCCACTCTGCCCTGCCTATCTCTCCTCATACAAGCCAACTCCATACAAGCTGAGCTGAGATTTTTCAATGTGTTTGGTAGCCTGTATCAGTTGAGACATGCTGAATTGAGATGCTGTTTGTTAGCCTGTATCAGTTGAGCCAAGCTAAGCTGAGATGTTGTTTGGTAACCTATTTGTGAGCTGAGATATAAATAGCACATAAATAAACGTTTCAGCAATACTATGGCATTCTTTTAACAAGACAACACCAAAACAGGACACTCTAGCACCAAAATGTCATTCCAGCTTATATATAATTAATTCCAGACCAAAATATGACATTTCAGCAATATATAATAAATTCCAGCACGAAAAAAAGACAATCCAACACCAAAATATGACATTCCAGCAATATATATAATCATCCATAATAACTCCATATTAGAAAGTTTGCATACGTCCATAATAAACTCCATATTAGAAAGTTTGCATACATCGCAAAGTACTAATTAGCATTACAAAAGAGATGATATCTCAAGTTCCAACTCAAACGAGATTAGGATTCTTTTCTAGGATGCACTTGAACGAGGCTTCACGAACTTGAACATCCATTTTCACGAAATTAAGTCCTTTACTCTTGTGCTATGTCAAGTAATCTAGAACAGCCAAACGTTGAGGCATCTCGAAAGAAAGGTCCATAACAGCCTTGTACAAATCTGGGTGTGTTTCGGTATGGCAAGTGTTATTGATAGCACCAGCCACATCACGCAATGCATCAGAAATGTTGCTATACAGAGTTACATCTTCTTCACTCATAATAGATGCCCCCTTTCTCTTGTTATTTGCGGCAGTTGGTGAAGGAATAGTGGTAGGAGTAGTTGCACCAATGCCACCAATATCATTGTCCAAAACAATAGGAGTAGATGCAGCAACACCTTCGCCATTCAATCCAGTGGGTTTCCCCAAAGGCTCATTCGACCCCATTGCAAACTTTCCCGTGGCTAGTTTATTGGCAAAGCAAGCTTCCATATATTCAAAATTAACTAGTGGTTTGTTGAGAAATTCAGCATCCTTAAGAATATCCTAAAATTAATATCAAAAAACTGATTTCAGCAACAAAATGACAGGTTTCAGCACTATATAATATACTCCAGCAATATATATCATATTCCAACAACATTTCAGCTCGAAAATAGTACAGTTCAGGACATATGGAAGATTTCAGCATGAATGTACATACCAAAGTATGGCCCAAATAATGTTGCTCTTCTAGGACCATCATTCTTTGATCATCATCCCATAGTGCCCCACTTAAATCTCTCGGTTTCAATTCTTTGATATCTACCCTTCCACTTGCGGAGATGATTGCCGATTTGAGTGGCACTCACTTCTCTTCCAACAAGTTTAGTCAAGGCATTTGTAGCTTTGTTAATATGCACCTCTTTAAATCCTTTGTCAGTCTTCACACCTTTCGCTGCTATGTTGGCAAGACATCGCATCATGCAAGCTGACATAGGAGGGGTCCAATTCATCACCTTCCCACTAGAGGTATTTCTCTTCTTATCATGGATCTTCTATATATAAATAGGAACACCCCACTAGAGGTATTTCTCTCAACAGCCAAGGTATCCACCTCATCAAGTATCATGGATCAATCCTGGCCTGCCACCTAAGCAAGTCTGCACCTAATCAAAAAAAATATAAATAAAACTACGGGTTCAGTTCTATGCATTATGTCTTCACTCATCATGCACGTGTTGTGCCAAATAATATAACATTTCGTTGGACATGGTTATTGCTGAAATTAGCAATTTTGTTCACTGGAATTCGAAGATTATGCAATTTAAAGTCGGCAATGTGTGGGGAACTAGCTCCTAGGTAAACTAAAATGTTGTTCTAAAACGGGGCAATATTTGTACAATCATATTTCTACACAGCTAAACCATGATATTAATAGTTGTATACCCACCGGTGTGCAAATAATTCTATATTCTTCGGAAATTATATGCATATTATTTTTGAGTTCGCATTGTTTGTGTATGATCTTTCAACATACATTTTCTATGTCTAATAATATTGTCAGCGGGGTATCAAATTGAACCCGGAACCATTTTTCTGAATCATACAATCGTTTAGTTAAAATATACTCCCTCCGTCATAAAATAGCTGTCTCAAATTGACCAAAAGCGGATGTATCTATACATATTTTATATATAGATATATCCATTTTTTTGGCAAATCTAAGACAGTTATTTTGGGACGGAGTAAGTACTATCATCTCGGTTGTTCACACATGGGTACCGATTGCGTCATACCGTAAGTCTCATATATACTATCACTAGCTAAATACCCGACGTTGCTAAATGAAAAACTTCTTTGCTATCCATTTCTCAAACATCGTTGGTTGGCCATTTCTTTCCTTAAAATAACACTTTTTTTTTACTTTTCTTACTTGCCTAAGACAATTCTTTATTTCATTTTTCCTTGTCTTATTTACTTTGTCGAGATAGGACGATAGGGAGGTGGAGTGAATAACTCGCGACAACTCCCAACTAATAGTGTCAAGGTCGTGGTTGTTAAAAAAAAAGTGTCAAGGTCATGGGACTCCGATACTCAAGGACCATAAACGAGGCCCACCAAGAGTAAAACGGCCCAACCCGTTGACTCGGTACCTCCGGTAAGTCAAGAATAGTTTCTCCGAAATTCCCGGCTATCTTGTAAGACTACTCATAGTGAGGAGTAAAATAGAGTAGTAACATGCATATGTTACTAGTCTATATGTTACTAGTCTATGTTAATATCTCTATAGTGGGGAGTAACATAAGTGTGGTGTCATGCAAATGTGTATTTATTACATTGTAAAATCATAGTGCACAGGGATATGTGATGTTATGGTAACCATACTCCATTTGTATCTCTCTTCATTAATTGCATGCCACATCATCTTTTTTGCCTATGTGGCATGTTACTCTCGATATGGCTAGTCTAACCGACTAAGATCGGATATAGATCTATCTTTTTAGATGTAATACAATCTGCCCTTATACCTCTAAATGCCCAATCGTGTATATAAGGTGGGAGGGGGCCTGTTGATTCCTAGAAAATCCGTCTTCACCATTACATTGCAATCCTATAAACACCACCACCATAAAAGAATAGTTCCTCGGAAATCCACCCAAAAATAATTTTGAAAATGTCAAAAAATTCAAAGTAAAAATTTCGCATATACGTCAAGACAATTTATGTAAGCACACAAAGTTACGTGAAGAAAAAATATTTTTTGTGACCTGTGCAAAAAAGACAAATCCGGACGCACCAAAATGTTTTTATAAGTCATTTTTTTATCTTTTTTGCACAGGTCAAGAAAAATGTTTTTTCACCACGCCATTTTTTGTGCTAACACCTAATGTTCCAATGCACATCCGAATTTTTTTCTGTAATTTTTTGACATTTTGAAAAAAAACTAAAAAAATTACGTAATAGGTGCAGATACACCTATGAACCAAATCGCCGCCTCCATAGATCCTGCCACAAACATGTGTATTCCTTTTTATTGGACGATTGTTTCGAAGATTCAAACATATATAAATATGTCTTCGAGTGCTACCATTGGGATCTACTAGACGCGTGATGAGTGGGTTTGACACCCAATGTAATACAAATATTGTTTTCGTTATCCATTCAACTTGCCCGCCAATCAATAATAAATGCAAACATATACACATTTCCTTGATTATTGTATGTTTGTATAAATGGATTCATTGAAGAAAATCCGAATATATATGAGAAGTACTTAAGAAGAGAAGAAATTCCAATCAAAGGGAAGCGGCTATCGTGTTGATATAGGACGCGTTTGATAGCCTGCAACCAGTGAGGCCAGGACCGCCAGCTGCAGCGAGCTCATGTTTGGTAGCCCGTTTGTGGTGTTGGGTCTGGCCAGCAATGTTTTTAAAACACCCTCGGGCCAGTCTCTCTAGGAACGGCCCAATGGCAGCTGCTCCTCCTCCTCCGCCACCGCCTGGCCGGGATCCCGCCAGCAAACTTGGGTCATGCAGCTCGGCGGTGCGCGCCATTCGGCAGTTCGAGACGGCGTTCTCCGGCGGTGCTCGAAGCGTGACGGCGCAGATGGACCCGTCCCGCCTCTCGCCCCTAAATCGGCGTTCGCCAATTGCGCATCGGCCGAGCCTGGCGGTGATGGCGGCGGTGTAGATGCGGAGGGTCGCGGAATTGGCTCGGCAAGCCCAAGCGGCGGCGTTGTCGTCGCATGCAAACGCTAACAGGCCGCCGATTGGTCCGTTGCCGGTATTCCCTCCCCTTCTGGTCAAGGTCCCAGTGTACCAGAACCCGCTGCATGTCGCACCGGCGTCAAGGCCACCTCCTCCTCGGAGCACCGTACTGGGACCCTCAAGGTCACCTCCTGATGACGTGGAAACGCACGTTCGTTGAGAGACCCCAAGAGGAAGGTATGATGTAGTCAGCAGCAAGTTTTCCCTTGAATCTACCAAGGTTTATCGTACCCGTAGGAATTGGGAGAGCTTCAGAAAGGTGTCAGCGGCACCGTTACCCGATCACTGACATGGACCTGCACACACACAATCAAAATACTTTGCCCCAACGAAACATGAAGGTTATCAATCTCCCCGGCTTGCTGAATACAAAGGATTAAACGTATGGTGTGGAATATGATGATGAACACAAAAGTAGCAGCATGAAGTAACGTAGAGCGTGGTGAAAACGGTGTTTGTATCTGTGTGGAATAAAGGACCGGGGTCCACAGTTCACTAGTGGTGTCTCTCCATAAGACAAATAAACATACATGCTGGGTGAACAAATTACAGCTGGACAATTGACAAATTGTAAACGCATGACAATGTAATATATGACAAGCACATGTTCATTGTTATATCTATTGGGCATTACAACAATATACATAGACCGCTTAGTAGCTGCATCTATGACTCATAATCCACTCACAAGATAGCTTCCGGTTCTCCCATGAGTATTAAGTTGGAAGCAACAGATTATAGCATTAAGTAAAGTGTGTAATGTAAACAAACGCATTAGACTTAACAGCAGTACCCTTAAGCTAAGCATCGGTTATTTTATCCCTAGTGGCAACAACACATCTACAGTTTTAGTTGTTTCTGTCTATCAAGCTCAGGCTTCTAGAGGCATGAACCCACTATCTAGCATAAATACCCTCTCTTGCAGTCATTAGCATCTACCTGGCCAAAGTATCTACTAACAACGGAGAGCATGCAGGAACATAGATAAAGCATAATATAAATAGATGAACAAACTTGATCATAACTTCACAATTTATCGGATCCCAGCAAACACAACATGTAACATTACATAAAGATGATCTTGATCATGTTAGGCAGCTCACAAGATCTAAATATGATAGCACAAAGTGGAGAGACTACCAACTAGCTACTGCTATGGACCCGTAGTCCCATGGAAAACTACTCACGCATCACTCCAGAGGCAGGCATGGTGATGTAGAGCCCTCCGGTGATGATTTCCCCTCCGGCAAGGTGTCGGGAAGACTGCAGAAACCCTCCCGAACTAGGGTTGAAGACGACGGCGGCGTCGGAACTTTTCATGGATTTTTGCTCGGGTGTCTAGGGTTTCCCGAATAGATGCAATTTATACGCGAAAGGGCGGCGTCGGTGGACACCCGAGGAGGGGCGGTGGCCTAGGGGCGCGGGCCCCCCTGTGGCCGCGCCGTGGGCCCGCCGGCCTCCCTGGTGTGGCCCCCAGCTTTGTCCTTCTGGCTGATGCTTCGTCTCGGTCCAGAAATAAATCAGTTAAATTGACGTCCGATTCCGAGAATATTTCCAGAATAGAATTTCTGAAACAAAAAGACAGCAGAAAACAGGAACTGGCACTGTGGCATCTTATTAGTAGGTTAGTCTCAGAGAAATGCATAAAATGATATAAAGTGTAAGATAAACATGTGGTAATCAATATATAATGGGCATGGAACATCAAAAATTATAGATACGTTTTGGACGTATCAAGCATCCCCATGCTTAGTTCCTACTCGTCCTCGAGTAGGTAGACGACGACAAAAAGATAATTTTTTAGGTGACATGCTACCAACATAATCTTGATCATATAGTAATGCAAAGCATGTGAACTGAGATCAAATCATTCAAAGCAAAAGTCTATATTTGATATTAAACAAACAGATGATAAAGCAAGACAATTAAACAAGTAAAAACCTTTCATGGAAGATGCTATAAAGACATGAAACTGTACAAAGTTCATTATATATGTTTTAAGCATTCAGTATAGAAGTTCAATCCTTCTACTCAAGAATCAAGCAATCTTCCACAAACATAGAAAGGATCCAGTCAAGCAAAAGTATTACAAACGTAATGAATCAGCTGTTTTAGAAGTTTTACTCAACCGGTGAGCGTAAGCATTTGGTATTGGCACCAGGATGTTATGGAAAAGAAAATAATAATGGGGGTTTGGAAGGCCAAAGGAAGATAGTCTCACAAAGCTGTAAATGATCATTAGACAAGAGGAAGTCTTATAATCGAAGCTATGCAAGGAGTAGTGATTGCCATGCAACGGATGCACATAGAGCTATAAGTGTATGAAAACTCTCCAATGGAACTAGTGGGGGTGCATCCAACTTGGTTGCTCATGAAGACCTAGAGCACTTTTGAGGAGGCTCATCATTGGAATAAACAACCCAAGTTGTATAACGTAAATTCCCCACATAGTTATACTAGTAAAACATGAAAATTCTCTCACATGGAGTATAGGTGCTAATCATGAGCACAAACGATGACTATGAAATAGGTGCTAAACATGAGCACAAGTGTGGATAAAGGATAATAATGTTGCCCCCCTCACTTTATTTCTTTTCTTTCTTTCTTTTCCTTTTCTCTTTTTTCTCTTTTTTTCTTTTTCTATTTCACTTTTCGATGGCCTCCGTGGCTCTTTTCACTTTTCTCTCCCTCACTGTAGAGGCAACATTCAAATATGATAACACACTTTTTGGTACAAATAACTCATAATGAACAAAACATGATGTATGAAACTGAGTGTCTCTGCCAGTGTAGCAGGTTGTGCAATGATCTAGCGTAACATGGGTAAAACCACACATCAGCTGTAAAGAATAATGCAAAGCAATATATAACAATGATGAATGACAACAAGTCATGTAATGTAAGATGGAAGTTGCATGGCAATATATCTCGGAACAGCTATGGAAATGCTGTGATAGGTAGTTATGGTGGCTGTTTTGAGGAAGATATTTGGCTTATGTGTAGAAGAACAAGAGGAAGTTCTCCCACAGGGTTGGATGTACTGGCGAAGTATGCACAACTCTCAATGTGAGCAGAAGGCAATGCACAGAACCGAAGAGGCTAGCAAAATATGGATGGTGGAGGTGCCAAAAACCGTAGCTCAACATTAGTCAAAAAAAACTCACAAGTTTATTGCAAACAACGACTAGCATGTTCAACATTAAGAGCATGATTAAATTTACTACAAGAGGGGCCGTTCATGGAGGTACAAGTAACTTGTTAGATCCCTGATGCATGTAAAATGCATACATGAACTTTGCATTATATTACTTATATTTCAATCATATTTGCATCATATAAGGGTTATATCATTGTTTTATATTGATTTTGGGAATATTCCACAAGTTCCCCTATTTTTCTGGAATTAACCCTGCACAGGCAGAAAACCCTATTTTCTATATTTTGATGTTTCAGGGACCCAAACGACGTCCAAATGACCTGAAACTTTACGAGCATCAGTTTTTGGAAGCGAACAAACAGAGGCCCGAGGACCAAAAGAGGTGGTCCCACGTGGCCAGATTCCTTGGCCGCGTGGGACCCACCAACTTGGCCCTCGTGGCTCCGTTGCCGTCGATCTTTTTTCCAAAAGCTTCGTCTTGATCTAAAACCGACTATAAAAATAGTCCCCGAGGCTCTTCGGAAAGGAGCGCCGTAGAAACACAGAAACCACGAAACAGAGACCTGGAGTTGCAGATTGGAGGGGGAAAACTCCGGTGGGGCGCTGCCGGAGAGGTCTCCTCCTCCTCCAACGACTTCTCCACCGTATCCATGATGAAGAGGGAGTAGTCCACCCTGGACTATGGGTTTGTGGAAGTAACTTATGTATCTCTCTCTCTTGAGCTTCACTAATTAGCACCGTATGAGCTGCCGAACATGATTACGGTCATCTATGTAATACCTTTGTGGTGGATCTTTATATGAGTTAATATATGTTTTGAGATTCCAATTGTTTTGTTTCAGTTATGAAAGTAGATGCATATTATGTACCCCGTTCTTGTTTACTTGTTTTGATCAAGCATGTGTATGAGAGCGTGTGTGGGGGAACGTGTGCATTAGATGGAGTAACGGGGGGTGGCTAGTGCGGTAAACGTGAGAGAAAGTTCCGCGATCCACTTGGGTGTTTTACCTTACTTTGTTGCCTCACTAGGGATAAACAAAAATAACTTGCTACCGGAGATGTGGGTGTGACCATTGCCACTTCTCAATGACTAGATCTAGCATGTTCTTATTTTAACTTCATGTCAAGAAACTTAATGCTATGCTCTGATTTATCTTAATACTAAGGTGTTATGATTTAGTTCGCATCTTAGTGGAGTATAAGAGAGATTAATAACCAAAAGATCTCTATGTTAGGACGTGATGCCCATATGATTAATAACTTGTCACGAAACCTTTATGTTGCAATCTCATATGTTAACTCTAGTGTTCCATTGTCTACCATTTTATTAAAGAGAGAGTGCATTTGTGAAACCATGAACCCCGGTCCATTTTTAATCATAAGAAACACATTTCCAACAACTTTTAAGCATTTTCCATTTTCAGCCATTTAAAAATCCGAAAATACAAAAATAATTTTGCATCTTGCATTCACAATATAAAACCCAAAAATATCATCCATCATTGTTTCCACCATCCTTGCATATTTATTTATCATTATTGCATATTTATTTATTGTTTTGTATTCATAACATTCTCACACCTTGTGCTTGACAACCACTTGGTGAGGTTGAGGGCACAAAACAATTTATTTTTGTTTGCAGGTTTCCAAGGGAAGGATAAGGAGGTAAAGCTTCCACTACTGATTCCCCGAGAGTTCGATATAAACCCTCGAGTCACCTTCGTGGGGAAAACAAGTCTTGCCCGTACTACACACTCTGCTATTGGGGTCTCAATCTAACCCATTTAAGGGCCATCAATCCCCCGACCTTAGCACACAACTATGTTGTTTCCAACTACCTTCAGACATGAGAAGCTATCAAGTTCACTACACCTTCAGCAATTTTGAGGAGTTTGTAGTACGGAACAACCTTTAATAACACAACCACTAATCAGTTTTTAGCTTAATTAACCAGAAAGCATTTAGCATCTAATTTCTTAATATCTCAAAACATTTGCAAGGAATCAAGTTATCAAAGTTCAATGATCTACAAGACTATGCAAATTTTCCAATATACAACTACCACACACTTTAGCATTTTCTGTTCCAACCAGACGCCAATTGTACAGCTCTCCAAACAAATATAAGTGAAGCAAGAGAGTACTTTCTATAAAAGAACTAATATCTCTAAATAAGAGATACATGAAAAACAAGAGCTAATAGTATAGCAGTGCTAAACAAGAATACTCAACAAGTATAAGTGAAGAATAGGAGTATTCTGATGAAAAAGCGGAGCGTGTCTCTCTCCCAAACAAGAGTGCTAGGGTCCAACTAAGTTCTGATCAGAAAATAAAAACAAAACAAAAACAAAAACAAAACAGAAAATAAAACACACAGACACTGCAAGAACAACACACAATATGTCAAGCAATAAAAATATAGTCTCAGTAGAGATGACCTGATAATTTGTCGATGAAGAAGGGGATGCCCAAGGCATCCCCAAACTTAGACGCTTGAGTCTTGTTGATATATACTGGGGAGATCCAAGGGAGCCTCCCCAAGCTTAACCTTTTCTCTCTTCTTGATCTTCTCATATCATCCACCTCTCCTAATACTTGAAAACTTCCTTCACACAAAGATAACTCGCAAACTTCATTAGAGGAGTTAGTGCATCAAAACATAAGCTCACTTGGTTCTATAAAAAACACTTTGCATACTTAAGTTTAAACATTAGATACTGTTACTAAGCAAGATCTGATCTCCTCCCGAAGAACATGAATCTATACTTGATACGTCCAAAACATATCTATAATTTTTTATGTTCCATGCCTATTATATATTGATTACCACATGTTTATCTTACACTTTATGTCATTTTTATGCATTTTATGGGACTAACCTATTAACAAGATGCCACAGTGCCAGTTCCTGTTTTCTGCTGTCTTTTTGTTTCAGAAAATCTATTCTTGAAATATTCTCGGAATCGGACGCCAATTTAACTGATTTATTTCTGGACCGAGACGGGGCAGCAGCCAGAAGGACGAAGCCGGGGGCACACCAGGGAGGTAGGCGGGCCCACGGCGCGGCCAAGGGTGGGGCTGCGCCCCTAGGCCGCCGCCCCTCCTCGGGTCTCCACCGACCTTGCCCTTTCGCCTATAAATTACATATATTCGGGAAACCCTAGATACCCGAGCGAAAATCCATGAAAAGTTCCGAGGCCGCCGTCGTCTTCAACCCTAGTTCGGGAGGGCTTCTGCAGTTCTTCCCGGCACCTTGCCGGAGGGGAAATCATCACCGGAGGGCTCTACATCACCATGCCTGCCTCCGGAGTGATGCGTGAGTAGTTCTCCACGGGACTACGGGTTCATAGCAGTAGCTAGTTGGTAGTCTCTCCACCTTGTGCTATCATGTTTAGATCTTGTGAGCTGCCTAACATGATCAAGATCATCTTTATGTAATACTACATGTTGTGTTTGCTGGGATCCGATGAATTGTGAAGTTATGATCAAGATTGTTCATCTATCTATACTATGTTTTATCTATGTTCCTGCATGCTCTCCGTTGTTAGTAGATTGTTTGGCCAAGTAGATGCTAGTGATTTCAAGAGAGGATACTTATGCTAGATAGTGGGTTCATGCCTCTAGAAGCCTGCGCTTGATAGGCAGAAACAACTAAGGCTGTAGATGTGCTGTTGCCAATAGGGATAAAATAATCGATGCTTAGCTTAAGGGTACTGCTGTTAAGTCTAATGCGTTTATTTACATTACACACTTTGCTTAATGCTATAATCTGTTGCTTGCAACCTAATACTCATGGGAGACCCGGAAGCTATTGTGAGTGGATTATGAGTCATAGATGCAACTAGTAAGCGGTCTATGTATATTGTTGTAATGCCCAATAGATATAACAATGAACATGTGCTTGTCATATATTACATTGTCATGCGTTTACAATTTGTCAATTGTCCAGCTGTAATTTGTTCACCCAGCATGTATGTTTATTTGTCTTATGGAGAGACACCACTAGTAAACTGTGGACCCCGGTCCTTTATTCCACACAGATACAAACACCGTTTTCACCACGCTCTACGTTACTTCATGCTGCTACTTTTGTGTTCATCATCATATTCCACACCATACGTTTAATCCTTTGTATTCAGCAAGCCAGGGAGATTGACAACCTTCCTGTTTCGTTGGGGCAAAGTAATTTGATTGTGTGTGTGCAGGTCCACGTCAATAGCATCTCAACAGCGCTGTTGTTGACACCTTTCTGATGCTCTTCCAATTCCTACTGGATCTGACAACCTTGGTTTTGTAATCAAGGGAAACTTGCTGCTTGCCACATCATACCTTCCTCTTGGGTCTCCCAACGAACGTGTGTTCCACGTCATCAAGCAAGCTTTTTTCTGGCGCCGTTGCCGGGAATTGGAGCTACAGCAAAGGGAGTTACACATCACCATTCTCTTTACTTTGTTTTTTGGCTTGCTTAGATTATTCGTATTTTATCTTAGTTTACTTTTGTTTAGTTTATTTATGTTTAGTTTTAATTTTTTTATATACTCGAAAATGCATAAAAATTTAAAAACTGAAAAAAAAAACTTGTGCTATGGATTACTTCTATGAAACTAGATCTTGTTGGCAAGGTGGGTCCACGGAGGTTGAACGAAAATATTATAGAAATTACCGCTTGTCACAAAAAGGGATCTACTTATGGAAATTGTTAAATCAGCTGGAGATTTATGCTAAAAATTTATGCTTTATATTTGGCAGATCTTTTTGTTGTGATGAATCTGATTGTCATATGAAGTTTAAGCACTTTCCTTTCCAATATGCTTGTAATGATAATGAAACCTTAGCTTCTTATGTTAAAGGTTACTATAATGCTTATGAGGTAGAAAGGATGGAAGAATTTATTGTGTTTAAGGGTGCCCTTGAAGTTAGTTCTTATCTGAGCATAAAATTGATGCCCCTTATAAATATGAAAGTCTTGCTATACTTAAATATTGTTTTGATAACTATAAGGATGAAAATTCCTATATTACTGAACATGTCAAGAGGATGTTTCCTCAGAAAGAAGAGACTAACACCTTGCAGGAAAATGTGGAAGAAGAAATTTCTAAAGCTGAAAACTCATTGGATGAAAAAGAGGAAGAGAGTGATGAACAAAAGGAGGAAGAGTGGATTAACCCATGCCTACCTTCTAATGAGAGTAACTCTTTATCTCTTACACTCTTTGATTTCCCTCCATGCTTACCTAAGGAGGAAGAATGCTATATTGTTGAATGTCATGATTCTATTGAAATATCTCCTTTTGATAAATTTGAAGTAACAAGCTCCTTGACTCAAGAAAAAGAGGAAATAACAGGAAATAAAATGGTGCTCCCTACTGTTATATATGATAATGCTCTTGATGATGGTCCTATATTGCCTTATGATATTAATTATACTGCTATTTTCCAAAGTGGGTTTAATGACCCCACTGTTTTTTAGCTTAATAAAAATTATGTGTTACAGATCATGAAAAGCATGCTTTATGTGATAGTTATATTGTTGAGTTTGTTCATGATGCTACTGAAAGTTATTATGAGAGAGGAAAATATGGTTGTAAAAGTTTTCAAGTCACTAAAACACCTCTCTTTATGTTGAAAGTTTTTAAGTTGCATTTGTTTCATCTTCCTATGCTAGTTGCTTTATGCTTCAATAATTTTATTACAAGATTTATTTGCATAGGAAGTGGGTTAGACTTAAATGTGTTTGATATTTGCCTCTTGATGCTCTCTTTTGTTTTTCAACTCTTATTCTTATGAGAGCATCATTAAAATCTTCTAGCCTAGCTAAAAGGCATTAAAGAAAGCAATTTTGGGAGGCAACCCATTATCTTTTGTTTTCAGTTTTTATTAGTCAAGGAGTTTGTTTACTTCTGTAACAACTCCTTTGTATTTTATTTTTGTTTTTGTTATGCCATGAAAAGCATCTAATGCAAGAGGGTGGTAAAGTTTTATTTGCTGTCCAGAAACAGATTTCTGTACCACACGGTAAAAATTCGTGAAAAATCACGGATTACTATTTTAATCTGTAAATTTTTGAGCAGAAGCCTGAACTTATTACCTATCTTTCGTTAGTTAACCGTTGTCTGATTTGAGCATCGTAAGTGCCTCAAAAAAATTCATATTTACGGACTGTTCTGGTTTTAACAGATTCTGTTTTTGTTTTGCATTGTCTCTTTTGCAAGCATAGATTCACGTTTTGGGGGGGGGAGATCACGATCTTGCTTAGTAACAGTAGCTAATGTTTGAACAAGTATGCAATGTGTTTTTACAGAACCAAGTGAGTTTATGTTTTGATGCACTAACCCCTCTAATGAAGTTTGCGAGTTATCTTTGTGTGAAGAAAGTTTTCAAGTATTAGGAGAGGAGGATGATATAAGAAGATCAAGAAGAGAGAAAAGCTTAAGCTTGGGGAGGCTCCCTTGGATCTCCCCAGCATATATCAAGAAGACTCAAGCGTCTAATCTTGGGGATGCCCAAAGCATCCCCTTCTTTATCAACAAATTATCAGGTCACCTCTAGAGAGACTATATTTTTATTGCTTCACATATTGTGTGCTGTTCTTGGAGCGTCTTTGTGTTTTATTTTCTGTTTTGTTTTGTTTTGTTTTCTGATCATAACTTAGTTAGATCCTAGCACTCTTGTTTGAGAGAGACACGCTCCGCTTTTTATTAGAATACTCATGTTTTTCACTTATACTTGTTGAGTACTCTTTTGCTTCACTTATATTTGTTTGGAGAGTTGTATGATTGGCGTCTGGTTGGAACAGAAAATGCTAAAGTGTGTGGTAGTTATATAATGGAAAAGACTTGCATAGTCTTGTAGATCATTGAACTTTGATAACTTGATTCTGGCAAATGTTTTGAGATATTAAGAAATTAGATGTTAAATGCTTGCTGGTTAATTAAAGCTAAAATCTGATTAGTGGTTGTGTTATTAAAGCTTGTACCGTACTACAAACACTTAAAATTGCTGAAGGTGTAGTTGTACTTGATAGCTTCTCATGTCTGAAGGTTTTTGGAAACAACATAGTTGCATGCTAAAGTCGAGGGTTCCTCGTGTCATTGACTCGCGCTTTGTGTCAAGGCTAGAGACATCCAACGGAGTATATGACGCCAATTTAGAGACGAGGAGATCTCATATGATGGAGACTTTGATTTAGTACTCTGTCTCTAACCCAAATATCAGGACTGGTCTATATATATGCTACATGTCGGCCTTGTTGGCACCCCCGGCCCTTGCAGGCCGGCGTCCCCCGCGGCGACGCCTGAGGGCAAGCCTGAGGTGTCCGCTGTCCTTGAACCTCCACTTCTCCGACTCGACGACGTCGCACTCCGCGAATGGCACGGGGTACCGCCTGGTGTCGTAGCAGTAGGAGTAGACCATGTTACGCTCCCTGAACCGCCGCATCGCCTGCAGCTTGGCGACCGTCATCACGGCGGGGTCAGACGCCGCCACCGCCTCGGCGCACCCTTGGGCGGGCAGCATCTGGTCGACGGGGCAGCCGGCGAGGGCGAGGTCGGTGAAGGAGGCGACGAAGGGCCCGTAGTGGTAGTTGACGCGGTAGCGGCCCCCCGAGGTGGCCCAGTTGGAGCCGTCCCAGACGGTGGCGTAGAGGGACATGGGCTTGGACGGGAAATCGCCGCCGGCGCGGTCGCGGCTGACGTGGCGGACGGGGACATCGTCGATGTAGAAGGCGACGGCGTCGCGGGTCCAGAGGATGGAGTAGCGGTGGAACTCGGTGGTGGGGTCGAAGGGCAGCACGTAGCGCTCCTCCCGGCCCCGGCTCACGCTGCCGTTGCCGTACATGTTGGTCTGCACGCGCCACGGCTTGCCCCGGACGTTGCCCAGGAACTCGAAGTCCAGCTCGTCGTGCGTCTTCTCGAACACGTCGCCGTTGGAGGTGTAGAAGGCCACGACCACGCCGGCGGTGTAGTCGAACGGGAGCTTGATGGAGGCGCTGAAGAAGCCGTGGTGGTACATCGACGACGAGATGAACCCAGACCCTGCCGATCAATTTATTGCATGCACGAACGCGTGTATCAATTAATCGATCGATTGAACAAATTAAGCCGCCATGCATGGCATGAACCGCCGAGAAATTATCGTGCGTACCGGTGGAGCGGTCGAGGAGGAGGCTGACGGTGCGGTCGTCGGCGGAGCGGAGGAGGTTGTCGAACCCGAACAGCGGCGTGTACACCTCCTGGAAGGCCGCCGTTGCCGTCACATCCGCCGCCGCCGGCAAGGCCAAGATCACCGCCAGCGCGATCGCCGCCAGACGAAGCATACCGCCGGCGCGACACCGCCGCCGCCGCGTCTCTCTCCTCTCCACGGAAGCTTTAGCTAGCTAGATAGCGGTGGCCGAACGTCGTCGCTAATGGCGGAGCGAGCGAAGGAGGGAAGACCGTCCGTGACCGGCCCAAGAAAATCACTGCCCCAAAATAGCAGCATGCGAGAAATATACCGTAAATAGTTAATTAATTTCCGCGTCCGTTATTAAATTGATTCGTTCCAGCTAAGGAAGGATACCCTTTTGCCGTTATCATGCATGATCTCTAGCCCTCTCTATGAGATTTGAGCTTGTGTTCTTAATTTGCGACTTCCATACAAAAATTACTAGCAATTCTACTATATATAAAAGACAGAAGAATCCCGGCCTATTCAGCGTGTCCACGTCGCCGCGAATCCACAGCCGTCCGATCGGCGAGACGGACGGCCGTGATCAACCCACGTCGCCCCCAATCCCGCGCCGCACTGTTCATCGCCATTTTTGGCCAATCGGGACGCGCCACGTCGCCCGGTCACGCGCCGGTCGCGCCCGTTCCAGCCGGTCGCCGCGGACTTTTCAAAAAAAAACCCGCGGAAGGACCTGTCTGTGATGGTGGGAGGACTGAAACGCAAATACAAAAAACTTCAGGGATCTTCCTGAAAAAACACCGCCACGGCCCCCCTCCCTCCTCTCTCTCTCCCGCGATGCGACATCGCCGCCGCCGCCGCGCATCGCGGCCGCTCCACGCCTCCCCGGCCAATTCCACGGCCACTGCGAGCTCCGCCACCTCCGCCTCTCCGTCCTCGCCAGAGATCAGGTGCTGGGACGCCCTAATCTCGCCGGAATGGCGGCCGCCGTGCTCGCTGTCGTCCGCCGCGTCTGCGGCTCTCCGGCGACGCTCAGGCAAACCAGAAGGGGCGGCGCCGCCACCTTCTGGCAGCCCGCGTCAAGGCGCGTCGAATGCGTCGATCAGCGCGGCCCAGAACGCACGGTAGCGGCCGCGCCGTCGCCGGCGGATCCGCGGCCAGATCCGTCCACGCCATTGCTGACGTCAGCACGACGTCAGCGTGGGTCCCACCTGTCAGCGACTGTGGAATTTCGAAAAATGGTTAAAAATAGAAAAACCCTGACAGGTGGGCCCGGTTTAGTATATAAAATCCAGAAAAACATTAAACTTGCAAAAAACAATATCTTTTCACTGGTTTATCAGAAAAATATGAATTATATATCAAAATGTTCAGAAAAATAAATCTAATTTGTTTGTGTTAAAATCCAGACATTTTGAAACATTCCAATTTGAAAAATATTTGGAAACAAACTAAAGCCATTATATATTTATAAATTTTAATTAATCAACTTATTTTCACTGTTTCATCAGGAAAATATGAAACAAATATACAAACACGAAAAAGAATTAATGCGAAAATGTTTTATAAATATTTGAACAATAACTACAACAGTATTTCGAACCTACAGATATGGAAAAACAATAATTCAAAATACGATCAAATTTCAATTTTGCATATACTAAAATCGTTTATTCCTACAAAGTTCAAATATTTAACAAACTAAAAGAACAAATTTACATACAAATAAATTACCAATTTTAACAAATTCCAAAAACTAAACAATTTACACATGTATTTTTTTTAAAAATTCAACGGTTCCAGATCTGAATAACTTTTGAATATGGTCATTTCAAAAATTTGAACAACTTCACAACCTAGACAATTTTTGAATTTCAACAATTTTACGATCGAACAATTCAAAAATTTAGCCCACGGGTGCGGCAAAGCCGCGAAAACTAAAAAAATAGCAAAAAAATGTTGACATTTTTTCGGAAATAATTGCAAACAATTCTAAATATAATTTTGCAATGATTCTAAATAATGCAAACTAACAATTTGAAAATGCCCCATTTTTTTTTAGAAAATAGTCCAAAAAAACCCAAACTTTAAAAATAGAAAACAATCCAACAAAAATATGGACATTTCTTTCTGAATAATTGTAAGTAGTTCTAAATATGATTTTTGCAATAATTCAAAATAATGCAAACTAATAATTTCAAAAATGCCCCCATTTTTTTAAAAAAAAATAATCCAACCTATCCATATGATTTTGAAGTAATTCTAAATAATGCAAACCATCAATTTTAAACATGTTCATACAAAAAAATTACAAATATATCAACGGTATCACATCAAAATTTGAACAACTTCACAAACTAGACAATTTTTGAATTTCAACAATTTTACGATCAAACAATTCAAAATTTTAGCCCACGGGTGCGGCAAAGCCGCGAAAACTAAAAATAGCAAAAAAATGTTGACATTTTTCCGAAAATAATTGCAAACAATTCTAAATATAATTTTGCAATGATTCTAAATAATGCAAACTAACAATTTGAAAATGCCCCTTTTTTTTGGAAAATAGTCCAAAAAAAAACAAACTAAAAAAATAGAAAACAATCCACAATCCAACAAAAATGTGGACATTTCTTTCTGAATAATTGTAAGTAGTTCTGAATATGATTTTCGTAATAATTCAAAATAATGCAAACTAATAATTTAAAAAATGCCCCCCTTTTTTTTTTTTTTTGAAAATAATCCAACCTATCCATATGATTTTGAAGTAATTCTAAATAATGCAAACTATCAATTTCAAACATGTTCATACAAAAAAATACAAATATATCAACGGGATCACATCAAATTACATATGCACGACCAAAATTTAAATTTCAACTTTCCATAACGTTTCTAATATAAATTCTAAATTTCCATATCGTTTCTAAATGAATTTCAACACTTTTACGATTAAAAAAAAAACAAAAAATTTGCCCACGGGTGCGGCGAAGGCCGCGCTTAATCCCCTAGTAGGCACAATACGTGCAACACGCGCGTGTACGTGTCGACAGGTGTGAATTTAACCGTACACATGTGGTAATATACGAAAACTTTAGATATATTTTGAACTAGGCTGCAGAGGCTTTTTTCCCCAACCGTACCCGTCGTGCCGTCAAAGGTCTCTTCCACGCCGCCGCATCCCCCCTCCCTACTCACCCCTGTCCGACGGCCTCGTCGGTGGTAAGAAGAGTGGCGAAACAATAGCATCTATATGGTATTGAGAATAAGGAAGAATCTCGATTTCTATTTCATCGTTCCAATAAATTCCTAGACCGCCACTTCGGCCAGACCCCAAAACCTCTGTCATAACCTAGCGTCTTCACTAGTCCTTCCACTCTACTCTTCTGCACTTGTGTCTCAACTACACATAAAATAGAAGGGGCATGCCTCCGCACAAAATCATGGATCTCTCTAATTGTCCGGCCATGTCGAATCCACGACAATTCAGACTTGCGATATTCATTGCGACTAGTGGTCCTCCTCGAAGGAGGCCACTGAAGGTGCTTCAATGGTTGTGTCTTCCACCCTTGGCTTCTTATGCTACGACCGCTATCACTTTTTTGCGATACAATGGTGGAGGGGGAGGGGAACCTCTCCATCCATAACCAATTGCTTCTTAGCGCTGGAATTAGCTCCAACAGTCCCAGCCTCTGCAGGAGGCTTAAGCGGGCTAGACGCGGTATCATCAAACTCCTCACCCCAATCAGCATTCAAACCATCTTCCCCGGAGTTCTGTTTCCTGGCCTGATTCTCAATTCTCAATCATCTTCGGCTTCCATTTACTCTGATTTCAGTCAGCTCCACCAACGCGTCCTTGTTGATCACCTTCGCGGACGCCCGGGCCACGCCCCCCCCCCCCCCCCCCCCCCCCCCGTAGGGGCGCGTGTGGGATTATGCGCTCGCAGACCCAGGGTGCCTGCTCTCCAAAATGCCTCCTATGAAGAAATGACCACACACGCAGGAAAAATGGACAGCTATGTAAAAAAGATGAAAAGACGACATGCATAAAAACAAAGTATACCCTTTTGCCGTTAGCATGCGAGAAATATACCGCAAATAGTTAATTAATTTCCGCGTCCGTTTATTAAATTGATTCGTTCCAGCTAAGGAAGGATACCCTTTTGCCGTTATCATGCATGATCTCTAGCCTTCTCTGTGAGATTTGAGCTTTTTTTTTTTTGCTAAACAACTGTGAGATTTGAGCTTGTGTTCTTAATTTGCGGCTTCCATTCCATACAGAAATTATTAGCAATAAGCACAATACCTGCAACACGCGTGTGTACGTGTCGACAGGTGTGAATTTAACGGTACACATGTGGTACTACACGAAAACTTAGATATATTTTGAACTAGGCTGCAGAAGCTTTTTTCCCAACCGTACCCGCCGCCATCGACGCCAAAAGTCTCTTCCACGCCGCCGCATCCTCCTCCCTTGTCTGACGGCCTCGTCGGTGGTAAGAAGAGTGGCAAAAACATAGCATCTATATATGATACTGAGAATAAGGAAGAATTTTGATTTTTATTTCATCGTTCCAATAAATTCGTAGACCACCACTTCGGCCAGAGATGCTAACTCCAAAACCTCTGTCATAACCTAGAAAGTCTTCACTGGTGAGTTATTTGCACTGGTGGTCACACAACTCGACAGCTATGTGCACTTAAGTCACACAACTGGATAACTGAATTTTTTGGTCACACAACTCGTCATCTGGTGCACTTAAGTCACTGACCCCACCTGTCAGGCCGTTTTCCGTTGAAGTTGATGCTGACTGGACACGTAATCTTGCAAAAAAAACCCTGTATTTTTGTACATTTGCAAAACCCCCTGTATTTTTGGACATTTCAAAAATTCAGGGGGTTTTTTGAAAAAAATACAGGGGGGTTTTTGGACATGTACAAAAATACAGGGTTTTTTTTGCAAAATTACGTGTCCAGTCAGCATCAACTTCAACGGAAAACGGCCTGACAGGTGGGGTCAGTGACTTAAGTGCACCAGATGACGAGTTGTGTGACCAAAAAATTCAGTTATCCAGTTGTGTGACTTAATTGCACATAGCTGTCGAGTTGTGTGACCACCAGTGCAAATAACTCTTCACTGGTCCTTCCACTCTACTCTTCTGCACTTGTGTCTCAACTACACATAAAGTAGAGGGGGCATGCGTCCGCACAAAATCATGGATATCACTCTAATTGTCGTGGCCATGTCGAGTCCACGCCAATTCAGACTTGCGCTATTCATTGCAACTGACGGTCGTCCTCGAAGGAGGCCACTGATGGTGCTTCAATGGTTGTGTCTTCCCACCCTGGGCTTCTTATGCTACGGCTGCTATCGCTTTTTTGCGGCAGATACGATGGTGGAAGGGGAGGGGAACCTCTCCATCCATATATAACCAGTTGCTTCTTAGCATTGGAATTAGCTCCAACAGCCCCAGCCTCTGCCTGAGGCTTAAGCGGGCTATACACGGTATCGTCAAACTCCTCACCCTAATAATCAACATCCAAACTAGCTTGCCGAGAGTTTTGTTTCCTGGCCTGAGTCTTAGTCATCTTCGGCTTCCATTTACGCTGATTTCAGCCAGCTCCAACCACCGTGTCCATGTTGATCACCTTCGCGGCCGCCCGACCCACGCCCCAGTTGCCCGTAGGGGCGCGTGGGGGATTACGTGCTCCCACACCCAGGGTGCCTACTCTCCAAAATGCCTCTTACGAAGAAATGCCCATACGCACAGGGACACACATAAAAATAAATTCCAAATCGGTAGATAAGCCCACAAATGGGCCGGACAAAACACATAGCCCGATACACCTAGGAACCACGTCTCAACCTTTTGCGTACATACAGACAGCATAAACCGCAACACAGAGCAAAAATCGTGATGCCCAAATTGAACGGTTATCTAATCGCTTAAAAAGGAAAATCTAATCGACTGAGATTTGAGAACTTGCCTGTGGCAAGATGGTTAGGAGGGTGGTTGTACCCCCAACCCACGAGAGTTCAAACCTCAGTTTTGACGCTGATGTTTCTCATTTAGGCGGAATATTCTTCAGTGGGAGGCGACGTTCCCGTCGACAGCGAGGTGTCCGTGGTAGCTTCGTCAATGTCAAGACCCAATCGCCGGCTCAGTCTCTCGGAGGTGCTCATAGGGTTAGGGTGTGCGTGTGTGCGTTCATAGGGGTGAGTGTATGCGCGTGTATGTGAGCGTCTGTGTTGTACTGTGTTTCGCAAAAAAAAAAAATCGACCGAAGGCGACTGAAAATTAGCAAAATCCAAAAATTATATGCAACATATTTGAGCTTTGGACAGGAGGAAGAATCTAGATTACCAAAGCATGTATCGTTAACATGGAAGTAAATTTAAGGCCGAAGGGTTTGATTTTCAATCTGAATCGAGCGATTGGGTGTGGCCGTGTGGGTGGGTCGCCGACTGGACTGGACTGGACTGGACTGGTCCTCTCGCCTCATCACCACCCTGGTTCGGCGCCGCGCACGCCACGCCGGATTCCGACTCCGCCACCGTGATGATAACCCACTACCCCTCCCTGCTCCGCGCACCCCTCCCCGCCGGCCTCCGCCACCTGACTCCCCGCACCTTCCTTTTCACCGCGACCGCCAACTCTCCTCCTCTCCCGCCGCCCTTCCGCCTGCGGCCTCTGCGCGCCGCCGCTGGAGGAGGCTCACCGGTAATGCCCCAGCGGAGACAGGCTATCCTTGTCTTGTCACATGCTTCCTTCCAACTCAAATCGCTAGCTCGTGGCGCCGCAGGTAGCTGGTGATGCAGGCAAACGCGCGGCCCCTCCCCGCAGCCGCTGGGAGCCGCGGTGCTCGGCTTCGCGCGGAGCAACTTCCTCCCGCTAGGTAACCTTCAGTTCAGCCACAACTGAAACGCCAATATTTTTCTTGTTTATGACGCCGACACTTGTCTACAGAAGAGAAAATATGCGTAGATTTATTCATTTCTCAACAGCAGCAGCAAATTCGAGTGTTCCTCCTATTCCCTCTCCAAGACATATCATTTCTTGTTAGCTGGACGTGAACCTGAGTACAGCTTTATTAGTTGAACCTTCATGTTCTGTCTGTGCACATCTCAGATTATGAACGAACTTTAGTTGGATTAATTATCTTTCTTCTCATAGCTCTAATCGGTGGGATTGCTTTGGGCCTACTGGATCCAACTCTTGGATGCCTTGCTCACAATATTCCTGTCAAAATACAGCACTTTTGGGATATTCGTTATCTCAGGTTTGGTTTCTTACCTTATAATGCACGCGGATGTGTCTTCCTACACTAATAGCTTCCTCTTGCGTAGGATTGACTCTGCGTACCAAGAGCTTGGGGCAGCGTTGCAAGCTTGGCCTGCTGGACTCTTTGGACTAGTATGCCCAATGTTTAGTCCTTGTCTGTTGCACTTGTTTATCTACTATGCTCTCTGCGTCTGTAACTGATTTAAGTAAAAAAATGTACCTTTGTCGATAATAATTCTTACTCCGACACTATGATCTATATGTTACTGCTCAAATTTCACACTATTCGTTGTTCTAGTAACTTTCTTTCATTTACATGGTTTACTTGGGATCAAATGTTGCCTTTGTAATTTTATAGAGCAAGCTCAATAGGTTGCTGACGTATTTTGTTGTTATGCTTCTGATTGCAGTGCTCAATTTTGCTGTTCACGCCCTTTCTTGCAAAATTTATTGTGCAAACTCAGTTCTTCCCTCGTGAATTTATCACTGGTATAAGGCTCAGCTTCATGCCTATTTTCCAATTCACTTAATTCTGTTCGCATCCCATCGTTTCATGTTGCTATGTGATAGCTCATGCCTTTGTAACTACAGCTTGTTTGTTTGATGTTCACAACACGTCTTGCAGGGTTGGCTATGTTTTGTTGCATGCCAACAACATTATCAAGTGGAGTCACACTAACACAGGTGCTACTCGTCTCTAATCATCATCAGTGAACATCCCCTATATATACGGGTAGCTATACCATTCGAATCTAACACAATTTTATCATTGCTATTTAGCTTGCTGGTGGTAATTCTGCACTTGCTCTTGCAATGACAGTCATATCAATCTGCTGGGCATTATATTTGTAAGCGCAACTTTGTTTGATTTTTTACTTTGTTGTCAAGCTTCGCCAGTGATTGAAACAATTAACCCAATATTGAGTTTTACAGACGTACTCTGTTGAGTGTTTGAAAAATCAAATTGCAGCAACATATTATTTATTTTCTTTCGTTCCATTTTGAGTTTGAGTCATTATGGTGTTGATCTACGCCTCTTGTGTGGAAGTTACTAAATGTGATGGTCAGTCATGTAGATTGAAACAGATAAAGTTGACTGTTACTAAATCTTGCATAATGATATGTAATAAATTTATATAAGTTTTGGCACAAAGAGTTCTAGAGAGTTGATGTTTTGTGGGATTGATCACTATTTTCCTGAGTAGCATTAGATCTCCTAGATTTAGCAACTCCCACACAGAAAGTCAAGTTAATTGTTATAATTGCTTAAAAGCGTTTTACAAATTACAATAACCATCGTGGCTTAATTTTTCCTTTTGCTTTCCACAGGCTAAAACTTTTCCTACTTCGTAAAACTGGCTCATATTTTTTAATCACGAATTAGGTACCTCTTTCTCTTGCAAAGTACATTGGTGCTGGAGCTGGGGTATCTTTGCCTACAGAGAAACTGTTCAAAAGTCTGGTCACCACCCTTTTAATCCCCTTATTTTAGGCAAGGTATGTACCTCTTCATATCTCTGTACTCCACATCATAACTCGTGGTCGTGCCATTATGTCCATATTGTGCTTATGTGAGTTTGTAATATTGAATTGAATATGAGTAGCGCCTATTTTATTATGCGCATGTGTGAAGATTTATAACTATGTCATGGTAAAAAAATATCATAAGCGAGTCAGTTCTGGTGAGCATCCAGTGGAATGAGCTTTTAGTGCAAATATGGTATCAATGATTTAAGTATAATGTACATGGCAACTTATTTAGTTGGTTTCATGCCACAGAATAACCAGGAGTGCAGAGTGCCTGTATTTGAACTTATCTCCGTCAAATAATAATATTATTTTTCTTTGAGCTTTAATGTCACTCAGTTTGACTCCCTGTTTTTGGCCGAAGTGTGGCACACATAATTTTGAAGTCATTAGTCATTACATACTTTATTCTCATTATTGTACTTCAGTCAGATCTATGCAAAAATGTACTGTTCTAGTGCAAACCTGAAATAGTGGAAGCTACACTTACGGTGGTTTGTTCTCTTGTCAGGTTGCCCGAGAAACCTCAAAAGGTGCGCATACTTTTATATCTCTCTATGAATAACTCTCCCTCAACAAGTTGTTCATATGGAGTCCTTAATCTATTTTTTATGTAGGTATTGCTGAATTTGTTGATGGGAATCGCCCAGGATTTTCAGTTATAAGTGCTGTTCTTCTCAGCCTAGTATGTCTCTAACATGAAACACGTTGTTTGACACTTGTTTTTTTTCAAGGAACTGGCAAGAGCGCTGCCTTTCTATTAGAATAGAACACATTCTTTTTTGCATGAATGTATTAACTGATTATTATGTCCACTTGTTTGTTGTATTAGATTGTTCTGTTGTACATAGTTTGGTTCTACTAGAAGCGTTTCCAGCTTGCTTACTTAAGATAATTAAAAATAAGGTTCAATTGGTTTCTTTGTTCTAAAAGCTGTATTGGGTCTTAGGTATGTCCGCAGTTGTGCAGGCTGGGAAATGGATAGATGTAATCGTACTGATTTCATAATTTCTGTAGGATTTAGTTATTAGCCAGGTTATTATATATATATGGTTCGAAATATACCACACATGTACAAAGTGAATTTAGTTATATATGTAAAAATCTGAATAGAGAGAACATATATCTGACCAAAACGAGGAGAGATGATGATGGATGATAACTTTTAGGAGAATCTTTGGAGTAGTATCTTTATAATATTTTGTGATGTCTGATAAACTAGAAATCCAACTTTTCAAATACAGCATGTGTTAGGTTGCGGCCTGCTGTGTGTGTTATCCTGGCCCATGAGGCCCATGTAACAAAGTATATAAATGGCTCCTTCTGGGAACCCTAACATCAATACATTGAAGAGGTTCCACCCCTCCCAGACTTCATCTTCAGCAGTTTGCAGAAACGAGACTCACATTTTGATTTTACATGGGGGACTGTTTAGGGAGTTGCTCTTACTTTATGTTGTTCTTATAGTTTCTGTTGAATCTATTACAGATTCGCTTATTTGCACTGATTGGAGAACACTCTTTAAATATTTCCATTTCACAGGTCCCATGGATACAAGTAAGTAGATCAAGATCGCTGCTCTTGTCCGTTCAAGCAAAAGCTTTTGCTATTACTGTGACCATTGGAGTGTATGCATTTTTATCTGACCTTACTGTAGTTTTTAGAAACTTGTAATGCTGATATGGAACTTAAAAACACAACTTCTATTTGAAAATGTTTGTGCTCGTCATCTGTAGAATACTATATGCCCTGACTATGCCACGTGTGGTTTTTTCTTCATATTATCAAGCTTGCAATATTTTTTCAAAATTATCAATCTAGTTACAGTTGTCAACACTTCTCCAGTCTAGAATGAATATAACTGTATGTTTTAAAACGTTGCCAACGGGGGAATGATCCCTCCCCTGGCTATATGTTGGTAGGTAGGTGAGACACCCGTAGCTCGAGTAAACCTCTGCTGGGACTCGAATTTTTCGAGTATGCCTCAGCTGGGACTCTAACCCGGGCGGGCTGGCTCAACACTCAGAGCACAAGCCACCAGGCCAGCGCCTGGTCCTCATAACTGTATGTTTTCACCTTTTGTAATGCATTGAATTCTAGTCCTCCTGCCTTCAGTGTGGTGCATCCGTGCATGGCTGTCAAACTGTGCTGACAATGTGTTCACCTTCTCCTTCACTCATCACGTGCATTACAAGTTGCATCTCCAATTGGTTACATTTTGATGTATAGAGGAACCTGTAGTTGTTATTCAGAGATAAATAAATTAGCAATAATGATACTCTTTGCATACTGGTTTCTGGTAGTGTCGTTTGGGTGGGATTGGGCACTGTTACTCACTTTATGCAGCCTTACCAGAAACCTAGTGGAAGCAATTGCCGTAAGTAATAACAAAGAAATGGAAATTTTCCTGGTTGGTTCGATGAAAAAGATTATACCCTGTTTCACGCATTTAGTAACTGTCAACTACACATGTTTTTGGCCACTAGCGAGCTATAGCATTTTCTGCGTTGGATAGGATCTGTGCATATTATGGAGAATCTAGTATCACGTCTTATTTCTAACCGAGGGATATTTCCTGTCACAGGCTTTTACATCTTGCTCTGTTGGCTTTCAATGCTACAGCACTTCAGGTCTTGTCGTGTCTTAAACAGAAGGAAGAATCTGTCTTTGCAAGTAAAAAGTATTCACGAGCTGTCATTTTGGTGGCCAGTCAGGTCAGTCTTTATCATCAGCAGCAGAAATAAAATTTTGAGCAAATTGCAGTTTGACACCACTTAAACTGACTCAAGTTGCTCACAATACTAGGGTTAGATGACACATAATACTGGGTAAATTGATATTGAATTGCACACTGCACCTGCTGGAAAAAACCTAGGTTACAATAGCATAACTCAAAAGAGAACTACATAACCAAGGAATCACTTCAAGTCGTTGATCACCGATTACCACTAGACATGTAGAGTAGTGGAACCTGTCAATGAAGCACGTCACTGTGGTCTAGTTGGACTGCCTCCTCATGGTTGCTCCTGGAAGTGGAGGATCATCCTAGCGTCGCAACAACAGTGCCTCCAAGGTATCCATCCACTCAAGGAAGAAACTCCTGCGACTGCGACCTGCATGCTAGCGTCTGGTGTGTAGATTGGGCGAGAGATGGGTGGTCGCGCATGTTTTGAAAAGCAAAAGGACCTAGGGTAATCGAATAGCCTACTTTGGAGCATAGCAGGGGCGCCACCTCTTCTTCTGTCTGCCCTTGTTGGATTTCTATGCTCCAGGTCGAATTGTTTTCTCGGAGCCCACTATACTTTGGATCGGATGTGTTGCTTCCATTTAAGCATGTGATCATTTAGGTTCACATATACTTGGAGATGGTGCGCCTACTACTCAGCCCTGTTTTGAGAATGCATCCGGTTGAATGAAAGTCATAATAGCAAAATAGTGCCCAATTGTTCTTCCCTTCTTGTGAATATGTATCTTCTGGCTTCTTGCTTAACTTTCCTCCTGACGTCGTACAGAAAACATTGCCGGTGTTGGTTGCTGTGGTTGAGCAGCTTGGAGGTGCTCTGGGTGAGTCCGGATTACTTGTCATCCCATGTGTTGCTGCCCACATTAATCAGGTACTTATTGAAAACATGAGTGGTGCTGTTTACAATTGCTTTTTGTCAGGACTTGGGAGTAATTTCTGATGTATCATATGAATCATTTTGCAGATCATTATCGACTCTATCCTAGTAAACTGGTGGCGCGAGAGAGACCAACAATCTGCTAATGCAAAATAACTCAAAAATTCGAGTTTGGTAATAAACGGGACAGTAACCCGGAACTAGTCTGGGAAATTTGTCAGCAGATCAAAGTATATTCAGTCATTTTGTAATGAAATCATTGATTTGATTTTTTTCTTCTTCTTCCTTTAGTACACCTGGGGTGCTTAAAGCACCGCCCTTTCAGATGGTAGAACAACGAACGAGAATGTAATCTTGGTTTGTTGGCTTGGAAAGTGCGGTAAATGCATCGATCAATCAGTATCGTTATTTGCACAGCTGATCTTGTGAAGATTGTGATGCATTTCATGGTGTAGCCTATTTTTTTTGCGAATGAAAACATATATTACTCAAATATCAGGATTACAGTCTAAGCGGCACTTAATTGGATTTACTAGCTATGTAGTAGCTCCTATTTGCTAACGCTGTCTGGGGGCGCCTTTCAGTGGTCTATCTATGTTCTGGACTAACTAAATAATCTTTCCCGTGGTACTAATGTTATGGTTCTTGGTTCTGAGCTTGATGCCGTGCCCAGGAGGTGCTCTTGGACCTCTAGAGGAGATAACAGACTAGAATTTATTTATGCATTGCTTGCTCAATCTGTCAACAAATAAAGCTCTTGTCACTGACTCTGCTTGGAGACTATTGAAAGAGGACGTAGAGCAACAACAGCTTTGCGTGACTGCAATATCATTTAGATTGAGACGATACTTTTTTTTTTGGGAGAGTGCAATGTTGTTGGTGTATCTTCACACGCCTAAAAAAACTTTGGCCAAGTAAATGAAGAAGTGCATAATTAATCTTGGTGAGAGGAAAAGGTTGCCGTATCTTCATATCTAAAACAAAAATGAAGAAAGTAATGCGCCCACCGCGTGGGGCTCGAACCCACGACCACAAGGTTAAGAGCCTTGCGCTCTACCAACTGAGCTAGACTGGTAAATGTAAATTTTAGGATTATTTCTACCTTACCTTCCCAACTGGTAATTAATTACTTTGCCAGTGCAAACAGAAGCTTTGTTTCTAGAGGAAATCTAGGCAGAGGCGCCGCACACGCGTCCGTCCCGTGCGGCGGCGCGGAGATGCGAAAAAAATCCCACTCGGCTTCATCCCACGGTGCACGCGATACAGGAACAGCGTGCGGTCCCACCTGTCTTGGGCCTGTGGCATGAGTTCTCGCGTATCACGCTTCAGCTTCCAGCTCACGCCACTTTTGTACAGAAAGTTGACTGCGTTACAGTGATTATGCACGAGGAACCATACTGCTAGGTCGCTACTAAATTTTAACGAGGGGCCACGTTATAGTGGCTACAGTACCTATGCTAGTACAGTAGTACTATGTTGTAATGCACGCATATTTTTTGCAAGATCCATATTTATATTTCTTGAGTGATGCTCTCTCTCCTCTCTAGCTATCCGCTCCAGACCTTGTTTAAAAATCTAAATGTGTTTCCCCTTTTCTTTCTTGATGACTACTTTATTCAATTTCGCAAGTGTGGTTTTTCTGATAACCACATGTACTTATGTGTGGCTTATCTGGCTAACACGTATAGTTTATCTGTCAACCATGTGTGTTTTATCTGGTAACCACGTGTAATTTATCTGTCAACCATGTGTGTTTTATCTGGTATCCATGCGTAGTTTATGTGTCAACCATGTGTCGTTATCTAGTAACCACGTGTAGTTATAGTGGTTTATCTGGTAGACATGTTTATTTTTTCTGTCAACTATGTGTGGTTTAATTGGTAACCACGTGTATTTATGTGTCAACCATGTGTAATTTATCTGATAATCCTATAGCTTAGTGTCGGTGTATGTCTTAGTTCTTGATGGCTTCATCTAGTTAAATGTGGCAACAAAGTGTTATCTATATGGAATCATCGATGAGATGACAAGTATATCTTTTTTTTATCACTTCACCTTGGTTAAACCGTGGCAACCAAATGTAATTTATGTGACAGCCAAGGTGAGATGGCAAGTGTATTGCAATTTTCTCCATGGATATTTATTTGGCAAACACACGTAGTGTGTTCCTCTTATTCTCCCTGCAACTGCAATGATGTTCCTTTGTCTATTATCTGTGCAAGTGGTGTCTAGGGAGAGAGAGAAAGGCATCTTTTTGTACTGCATGCATCAGGGTGCAAGTGGGAGCGGGCTACCCGCGGGGCCCACGAATTTGGCCCACTTAAATTACTTCGTGGACGCCCACGGGTGAGTCGCTGAGATATGTGGGAAATGTGGGCTGTCCCACAGGCCCGCAACTACCCACATAATCTCACTTAGCAAGGAAGCTCTGAATACTCCTCGATCCTTAATTGATCCCTCGGCTGCAAAGCGAAAAATGGTCGCGTCTGCCGGCGGCGAGTACGCAGTACGCTAACCGTGATGTGCTGCTACCTGCTAGCCGGTGAGAAGCAGCACAACAGCAAAGCAGCTCGTCCGAGAGCACACGGCGAAACCGCCGGCGCTGCCAGCGAGAAGCGGCACAACAGCAAAGCAGCTCGTCCGAGAGAACGGCACATAAATTTAGCTGATATCCACATACGCCGTCGAGAAGCGACACTGCGGCACAACAGCTCGCGAAAGAGCACGGCGAAGGCGCGCAATGGCAAACTTTTGATTTTGATTCATATGCGGGCGTATGTGGGCTTCGTGGACACCCGCATATGTTTAGTGGGCTACGCGGAACGCCCATTTATCATGTGTGGAACTGTGTGGGTATTAAGCGGGGCCCACGAGCAGTCCCAACTGCACCCTGATGCATGCAGCAGCTCAGCGACCCATTTTTGTTTGACCCGTGAATACGTGGTGTTCGTGGCATTGCACTTTCCCTGTTTCCGCGCGTACGGCTCGAAAAGGAAGCGGCTCGGAGGGAAAAGCCTAGAGCAGAGGGTTGTCAGCTGACCGCCGCTCGCTAACAAAAAAATACGGTGCCGCTCTGTAGTCTCGTCCTTGTTTCTAATATCCAGGAACTTGCTGGGGTTTCACTTTTGCCACTTCAAAGGTAATATTTTTCTAAGATACTCGTAATCGTAATTTATTACTTTATGGTAAAGACAGAATATCTATACCTACGAGAGTCATCCCAAGATCCACACCAATAGTTGTAGTGCGAACCGTAGTACACTTTTGGTTAGGTCCATGGCCCACATTGTCAATATGTCTAATGCTCCGTTCGGATGTTCGCTTTCAGCATCGATATTGGATATTCGTGACATTCAGGCCCGAATATCCAGAATATCAGCGTTTGGATGTGTGTGACATTAGGTCGAGACATTCGGGCTGAATATCGAGCCAACCCACGCGTAGGCAAAACGGCACCCAGCTCAATCTCGAGCTCCACCCCCGGAGATTGCCTCCATATTCGCAAGCGAGGCCTCGCGTACCGGTTCGCGAGCGAGCAGACAGAGTCGAGCGAGCGAGATGCGTCAGGGACGAGCGAGGCGGAAAACCTAGGACGCCGGCGGCGCAGGTACGAAGCTCCTTCCCTCCCGAGCGGCGGCCCGTGCCCGGCGGCCTCCTCCCACCACCCTTCCTCACCGTCGCTGCTTTCTCTCCCTCCCTCTCCCCTCCTCTCCGGGCAGGTGCGAGACCTAGGGCGGCGGCCGGTCGGCGGCGCGGGCACTCCGGCCTCCTGCCCTCTCCCTCTCCGTCCCGGCGCGGCTCCGTCCGGCCTCCCGCCCCACCTCCTCCTTCCTGACCCCCTGTCCTTCTCCTGCTGTCTCGTTCTCCCCTCTCATCTCTCTTTGCAGTGCAGGTACACCATCCTGAAGATCCCGTGGCCGCTGCACCATCCTGCTGTCTCGTGCTCCCCTGTGATCTTTCCACTTTAGTAGATAAACCGGCCATGAATATGTGTGGTCATGGATGTGTGTTGTACGGAGTAAATGAACACTGATCTTTCCAGTGTTGTACTTTTTATGTGCTATTTTTCTTAACATGCTTGTGAAATATGTGTGGTCTTGAAAAACTGTTTTTATAACATCCAAACATCATTTGATATTCAAACTCAATATCTTGTCTAGGTCTTAATATCTAACACATCCAAATAGAAAATATTGATATTCAGACTCAATATCAATATCCCATGATATTGATATTCAACCCAATATAATATCGAGCCTTCCAATGCGAACATCCGAACGGAGCATAAATGACCATGGCTCTTTTCAACCCACTATGTCTAACTACTTCCTCCGATCCAAAATAAGTGTTGCACTTTCGAACTGTGGGTTCAAAACTGCGACACTTTTGAACTGTGGGTTCAAAACTGCGACACTTATTATGTATAGGAGGTAGTAAGAAATTAACAAAATATGAACCTATATGCCAACCTGTACCAATTAGGTATTTATAAGTAACCAGAAGGACACTCCACGTACTGCAGAAGGTATATCTTTAGAATTTTGTTTGCACCTCTCATTAATTACTGGATGTACCAATAGTTTTCACATGCAAGAAGCATAAGAGAAGGGGCACGGATTGGCTGACTTTGCTCAGCCGTGACTTTCTCACCGACAGGTAGGGTCCACCACGTGCAGGGTCCACATGCCATTGACTCAAAGTCACCACAAAGTCAGCCAACCCCAAGTCAGCGAATCTCATCCCTAAGAGAAGGGGGCAAATTTTGTCTCCAGCTGGGAATGGTAAGCTTAAGCGTCCTAAAACAAATGTCATAAAAGGCCTTCTCAACCAACTACTGACAGAAAGAGTGACATTGTAAGGGTTAGCCACAATATTAGATAAATTCTGGTGACAGGAAATAGAACGTCCAGCATGAAGAAAGTGGTATACTTGGAAACATTATATCACAAGATATAACAAGTTATGTTTACTCTCCATGTCCCAAAAATCCTCTCTTCTAACTTATATTTATTGCAAAGAAATGAAGGAAGATCTGACTTTACCTGCGAAAATGCGCTTTGGCTCTCGAGCACCATGGCTCCCGATATCTCAATCATTGAGTGTGCCCATCAGACCATCCGTTCACTGGTATGCGTACGCGTATTAAACTCTGCGCCATCCGTATATCCAGATGAACAGTACAGGGTGAGAACGTATAGAACAGAGGCTCGCATTGACTACCTGAGTATCTTAATGGCCTACAGGTGTGCCGGTGTCTGAGACACGCTAACGCTAGGCGTAGGAAGCAGTAGGTGCACTGTTGCACAGTGTTGCCCGTGCCACTATTTATCTTCGTCTCTGGTCAGTGCAATCCCCCTCCCCATCCTCCAGTCGGGAGTCCCCTCAAGTCGCCATTCAATCAAAGCACAAGCTCGAAAATGTCCCAGACCTCCGCCAACTCACATGGCTGCCAACACCCCCGCTCTCCCGTTGATTAGGTGCCCCAGCTGCAGGTATGTCGTTCCCCGCGAAGGAGATAACTAGGGTCGTCGTTTCTACAAATGCCCAAACTCGGCAAGTTAAGCCATCCTGGATTCGCACAGATTCCTTGGCCAGTATAACTAAATTGACTTGGGTTCTTCTGATTTTCCATTTGTGAAAGGCATGAGCAGTACGCCAACATCTTCATTGCTCTGCAGGCGGTGCCTCAAGTAGTGGATGGTACCAATCCCAGTCCCCGCTGTCCGCAATCTTCTTCCACGCCGGTTCATACGTGTCAACCACGGAGCACAGATGGCGCACATAGCCATCTGCGTACTCAACCTTGTCTTCACGCTCATCATCTGGTTCGGCATCGAGTGAAGCCGTTGGTGCCCAGCGCTGGATGATGATCAAGGAACTTGCTTCGCGGGAGGAGCAGTAATTTAGATAATCAGTCTGCAGTTTAATTTCCACTAGGGGTGGTAGTTTTCAATTGTAATTTCTAGGGTTTAGAGCGAAGCAGAGCCGCACGACGTCAAAATAATGTAATACAGTATGTAGTTTGCAAGGAAAAATGGCCACGATCAAGCGATGCTAATCAGAGTGAGTATAGACAGATGCTCCAATCGTCAGCCTAACAGACAGACGCTCTAAGCACCACCACAATTATTTAAGCCGATTTATGTTTTCGAGCCAAAATAACCATATCATTTAATTATAGACATGCAGAGCTAGGCATTGATGCGCCAGAGGCACTGAACAGACGTCAGAGGTTCATTGCAAAACACGGCAAGCACACAATGCTTCTCTTATGCAGGTTATTTACCGGTGCATAGCGACGCTACGAGCATGGTCATCCCTGCAGCGTGTGGAGCACCGAGACTTATTCTTGGAGGTGGCGTCGAGACTGGAGACTGCGGCCAGGGAGTTATTTTCCCGGCATGGGTGGCAACATAGACTCCGGATAGACCTACCAGCATCTTAGGCGGATCTACAATTTCTCATTTTGATATGTAATTCTTTTGCTTACAGACTTGTGTGATGGTGAACTGGTAGCTGTGTGCATTTTAGCTATGCAGAGGCCGGGTGTAATGATTAAACCTTTTAAGTAATAAAACCCCTTTATCTAAAAAAAAAGACAAGATAGACTCGCTTCAGCTGTGCAGGCTGGAATCGAACGTGACTTGCAGCTAGTGTCGGCAGGATCGCTAGCTGTTTTGCTGGATCGTTTTGTACCAATACATTTTATTATTAATATTTGTCTCCAATGGTCCTATTTTTTTAGACAATTTGTATGATCCGTTAAAAGTTTCGTCAAATTTTCAAATTTTATAACCATTTTTTAGAAATAAAAATTAAATTGGAAAAAATTTAGATAACTTTACTAATTGCTTAAAAGTTCCATCCTATATTTAATCGATTTGACCAAAATTCGGTCAATTCAATCTTGTCAGAAAATAAATAATGTAAATAATGGATGCAACATAGTACGTAAATTTTGGTCATGGGTTGTTAGAATTGGACAAATTTTGGTCAATTTTTTTTAAAATTGAACCCGTAAAAAATAATGCATTACTTGAAATTTTTAGAAAGAACTTATGACCCATTTGATAGTTTGGTCCATTTCCAAACTTACAAAAAAAATCTGATCTTTTTAGGAACACGAACTAAATTGGGAAATTTTTAGACAAGTTTACCAGTCTCTTAAATTTTTTGTTTTTTTGTTCGATTTGACCAAATTTAGTCATGTAAATAATAGACATATATGGAAATTTTTAGACAATGTTTGTTGGCCATTTAAAGTAAGATCAAGTTTTGTTAAATTTGGCCAAAGTTTGGTCAATTTTTAAACTTTACAAAAAGTTCAAAAGTAATCCGTTATTTAAAACACTGGATACTAATTGATCTGAACATCCTGAGAACTTTTTTTAAAAATTGCTCACTTTTGCTAGATTCCCTAATCGTTGTGTCTCGGGTTTATGTTAAAAATTAAGTGTCATGACCAAAAAATAAGCACACAAACATAGACATGCAAGTCAAATCATGAAACTATGTTTTTAACTTGTAAAACATTTTTTCTATCTCCCGTGAACAACGTTTTTTGTGAACCCTTAATTTTTTGAATCCATGAGCATCTTTTTGGAACCGTCAACATTTTGTCGAACCACATACCTTTTTGAATCCGTGAACATTTTCTTGAACCCCGGTCAATCTTTTTTGAACCTCTGAACATTTTTTTGAACTCATGTGCGTAAATTTTCAAACCCTTGAACACTTTAAGAACTATGACGATTTTCCAAACTTCTTTGAACACTTATTTGAATCCGTAATATTTTGAACTTAAACATTTTCGAAGTCCCCATGAACACTTCTCTGATCTGTAAATATTTTTTTATCGTTAACATGTTTAATCCGTGAACGTACCTTTTTTGAAATCCGGTCGAGATTTTAACATGTGAACTATTTTGTTTTTTACTCTTGAAATTTTTAAGATCCCGTGAATTTTTTTTAACCCGTGAATGTACTTTCTTTCAAACCATGAACATTTTGTTGTGCTCATAAACATATTGTGTAATTCATACATTTTCACGATGAAATATTGAGTATAATATTTTTTGTAAAATGGTAATATGATTGGGACAAAAGTATAGATGCCCCGCGACTACTTAAATTCCAATTATACGTACCCCTTTTCCTACAAGAAATTATTCAATCAATTTTTATTACTTCTTGAACAAAGTTAGCACTTATCTTGCAAAGCCTAGCTTAGTTAAAAAAATGTTAAAAGATTTGGTAGCTTTCGAAGGAGAGAGTAGATCATTGCACATGGTAGCCCTGCAAAGCACAGTGCACTGTGCACATATGTCATGTCAGCTTCTATGCACACCAACGATTAGCACAGTGGCACACCCGCTAACTACTCTGCGTAAATGCCTTGACTTGCTGCACCGTATTTCTAAGCAGTTCTGCCCCGTATTGCATGTATACCTATTTTTCTAGCACACGAATAGTAATCTGGCACATATCTTGACGCACCAAAGGACAAACGTGATATAGAGTGCAGTGGTGCTCGGGAGCCAAACGTCCGCGTCCACTACCTGTTGTTATTGTCTTTGTCTCGACGAGTATATGATTTGTTCATCTACAATCTTCCACTGTACATACTAGCTAGAACCCAAAAAATCTGAGTTCTATCTTTAGAATCTTCCTGGCCTTCCACTGTAAGTGTGATTACTTTGTATGTTTATGACTTCCGGCTGGCTATTTAAACTACTTTAGTGACTGCCTCTTGGGTGACCATATGTTTAAACATTTACAACTTAAATCAATGTTTCTGCCATTCATATATAGCTGTCGCAAGATAACTGAAGAGTTACACAATTTTTTGCATGGACCTAACCATATGCACTACATGTGAGCAAAGATTTGATTATCCAGTTTACTTCAGTATTTGAGGTATGTGCCGTGTTAGTCAAATGCAACCATAGAGTTATAACTTAATTTCTTTATGTTTCTGACGACGAGTACTGATGGTTGTTTCGTCTACTATGTTTTTAGTCTACGGTTACAAGGTGTACACGTCATGTTGCAACGAGATCCGAACTTACCAGTAATCTGCACGTCAATGCACCCACACACCACGACCAAATAATAATATTGAAAACGACGAACTAGCATTCTAGCAACGCTATGCAACGTATTCTAGAAAAAGGTCCATAATAAGAACAGACGTAGGTCGAAGCTAAATAAACGAGAAACCAGTTGCAAGCAACAGTTCTGGCCTTCTGGGAGCAAAGCACACTAGCAATTACTTACTAGGTAAAACCTACACCAACTGCGTACGTACTGACGTCTTGCTGCTGGCACTATCACATTCACTTGCCGTCTGCTGGTGGTATGCTGAAGCTCACCACCTTGGCCTTCTTCGATACGGGACGGACCTCCACCACATCATCGTCGCTGCTGTCGTCGGAATCATCAGCGAGCTCCACCATTGGCTTCTTGCCCCGCGTATCTGCTATCTTCCTCTTCACCACTTCATACTTGAGCCCCTTCTTGTCAGCCGTAGCATCGATGGAAACTGTGGACCCCTCGCCGGCGTCTCCTTTGACCAGCAACTCAGAGAGCTTTGTCATCACGTTCTTATGAACCCACCTCCTTATAGGCCTTGCACCATACATCTGCAAAGTGGATAAGCATGGTTACCACCAAAACATACTGAATGGTGAACCAAGTATCTCCATATTATCAGTGACTATGGAGGCATGATCGACCGCTCAGGGATGTTAAAAATGAACTTCACTTACGGGGTTGTATGATTCTGACAAAATAACATCCAGCGCAGTATCACTTGCAATAAGAGAGATGCCCTTGTCAGCTACATTGGCAACAGTGCTCTTCATCTGGATTTTGACGACCTCCTTCAGATTGTCATGCGAAAGCGGTTCAAATATCACCGTCTCACTCAATCTGTTGAGAAGCTCAGGCTTGAAGTGTTTCTGAACCTGCTCAAACAGTACATGTGACAAAATCAGAATGTAGCCAACTTCAGCCTTATGAAAAATGGTTAGATCACAAACCTGTTGCATAACAAGACCACGTGCAGCTTCCATGGTTGTTTCTCCATTCATTCCTGCCGTCAGATGCTCTGCTCCAAGATTTGATGTCATAATGATGATGGTATTCTTGAAATCCACGGTCCGGCCTTTGCCATCAGTCAACATGCCATCATCAAGAAGCTGAAGAAAAACATTGAACACTGAGGGATCTGCCTTCTCCACCTCATCAAAAAGAATGACACTGTAAGGACGCCTCCTAATTTTCTCAGTTAGTTGTCCACCAGCTTCATGGCCATTATAGCTTTAAAATGTTACAGAAGAAGCACTGAAATCAGTCAAACCAACAGTATGCACGAAAATATAATGTTCACAAAGAGCACAATATCGAACCTTGGAGGTGGTCCAATGAGGCGCAACACAGATCCACTGTTAACATACTCAGACATGTCAAAGCGAACCAACATCTTCTCACTGTTAAATAGCTGATCAGCAAGAGCTTTCGCAAGCTCAGTCTTTCCAACACCGGTTGGACCCAGAAAGAGGAAAGATCCTATCGGTTGGCCAGGTTGATCAAGACCAGCCCTGGAGCGTAACACTGCTTGCGCAACCAAATTGACTGCTTCATCCTGGCCAACGACTCGCTCATGCAATCTGTCAGCAAGGTGGATCAACTTATCTCTCTCTTCTTGATCCAGCGTAGTGACAGGAATTCCCGTCCATCGACTCACAACCTTCAAATAACAACGGAACATGACAAGCAGATCACGTTGAAACAATGAAAAATATTCACAAAGAGATCACAGTGACACTAAAAATACTAGGAGAATGCCCGTGCGTTGCTACGGAATAGCAAAACATTATGGCTTTGAAAATGGAAAAAACTCATAGGCAATTTGCTCGCATGGTTACCATACCTCATAATCAACATTATTTTTGGTTTAAATTGGACATGTTGCTTGCACAAACATTATGGCTTTGAAAATGGAAAAAACTCATCGGCAATTTGCTCGCATGGTTACCATACCTCATAATCAACATTATTTTTGGTTTAAATTGGACATGTTGCTTGCACAAATGTCGCTGATCTTTTGGATGTGGTGAAGAAACTAAAAATCATTAGAGAAATTAGTCTTCTCTCTCAAACCTCTCTACTGTCAAATAAGGAGCAGCACAATTTAGGTCTTATTTTCCGATTGCCCAAGAGAATATGATTTAGTCAGAGCATTTCCAGTAGATGATGTAAAATAGGGCTTGAACATGTTATTCACCGAAAATAAGTGTTGCGCTGTTGTCAATGTTGCAAACTAATTAGAAGCAAATCGCACAAAAAAAAAATCATTCATTCAACACAATTGCTGGTCATTCAACATAACCAGATTACAGTTTCACAATGTTAAAAGTATAATATTGTCACTAATCTCTAGGATACATTGTCCTAAGGAAAATACTCAAGAAAAACACAGTCCCACCAATACAGTCACAACCATCGCTAGAATCACAATACAATAACAGACATCATAAGCAAAAGGAAAAGAGACTACAAAATCAGAGTCTTGTACATCGCTGATCGCTCCACTCCTAGCACAGATAGTGCTGAGACAAAGATGCTTTCAACCTCTTCACTGCCATGTGGCGTCCTCCTCACCTTGATCCATCCTTAAATCTCAGCGAGAATGTATCTCCTCGAAATAACAAAATGTGCACACTGTAAAATATAGTCAGTAGCTCCAGGTAGTGCTTACGATGAGTGTAATCACTGAGGTGTAAGCTTACAATTTGGTGCTATCCATGTCAGTCTTCAATACCACGCAAGGTTAGTGTTCTAAAGGCGTGTCAAGAAATCAACAAATCTGCATGGTTTCATGTACACTGCTGCTTCTCCTATTTGTGTTTCAGACATGGCCCAAAAGCACTACTACATTTTTCATTTCGATGTATTTAATTTATACAAATCTAGTTAACTACAACTCTCTACTCGCTAACAGAGAATATATAATCTGAATATATTCAAGCTAGTGTTTGTACAAGATCAGAATCTTGAGTTCATGTTGGTTGAAGCATTGGATGGGTTTAGAGTTTTCATTAGTGAGTGTATTTACCAGGAGGCAAGCTAGGTTCGTACATGGTTCCATACAGCGATGCAAATTAGTTCATTCTAAAAAAAAATCTGTGGGCAGTGAGATTTTGACACATAAATGATTCCATTGAAAGACTTCTGAATGTTCTCTTGAGGCTTCCACTAAATTCTCCAGAGAAAAATAACATCTTCTGAACTCCTACCAATCGCATATGTGCTTCTTATGTTTGTAATACAACAGTATTGAATACATAATCTAGATACATCTTCAGACGGCTACATTAGTATGATGCAATAAAATTTACCACTACAAATAGCTGGGCTAATAAGCATAGGGTGTATATGAGGTATGGCCGTATGAGGATGATATCATAGAGTTACCTCAGAAATGCCCGCATCTTCAGCGTGCCAATTATGTAAAATTTCATGATCTGCCCATTGCAATTAACAAGTATGGTGACACTCAACCACATACAAGAACACCTGCAACACACACCAAATCGACAATCCCGTCAAATAGCCATCCACATGGACAGGAGTGAGCACTAACAAAGGTGTAACTCACAATCCTTTACGGTTGTACTGAAAGTGTCATATAGTCATCCACATGGAAATGGTGTAAGTATGGTACTAGAAGTCTGTCATTGTCCTTATACTTAAAATATTTCAAGAGAGTTTGTAAACCACCCTGTTTCAGAAGTAAGTCAACTATCATATGGTCCAAGTACGTAATTCAGACTACTTCAGCTCAAGGACCTGAAATCACAATCTTAGCATAGTTAACTTACCTTCCCTTGGAGCAAGGAATCAAGGAAGTATATAGCTGGGAGCCCTTTTCCTTGAGTTCTGCAGGGATGCTTTCCAAGTTGCCTCCTTGTTGTCTGTTGCTATCTGTATTCAGAGACAGTTCTATACATGTCCAATTCCCAGCTGGAGGCGAACCATCGAATAAGGACTGACCTGGGTGTATTTCAAGTAACTCGGAAATTCACATGATTTCCCATTAACCAATCTAAAATACGGCATATGGAAGTGGATGAGTAGAATCAAACTTCATTCGCATGATTTTTGGAAGAACAAGTGCATAGCTCATGCCCAATCAAGCACGCATTTGGTCCTTACATACACGTACATGATTCAGTGTGATATTTTTACCTTTTTTTTTAACTGAAGAAATTGGTTATGCAGCCCAATGATGAAACCTGATACATCCACGATCCTCAGTTGAGTAGACTGAGTAAAATACATGTACCCAGTATAGCTGCAAGATCAAGTCATCACCAAATCAACACTGCACGAGCTTATTTCTACCTGCTGCAATTTACAAACAAGATTCTGAAGAAATAGTAACAATGTTAAGACTTCAGAAGTTCAGAGAAGGATATTAATGGTTGGCCGACCTTCCGAGGTAGAGGTCCATAGATGATGAAGAGATCAGTGTGGCAACAAACATCTGGACACAAGTAGGCCAACATGAGGCATTGGATCCCTGCCGCAACCACCCCTTGCAAAATCGCAGCAAACAAATCCACCCAATCTCGTATCCTGATCATCAGGAGGAATCAAATAAAATACCCTCCCCAAATCACATCCGAATAACCGACGATTCATGGCTCTCACTAACGCAATAGACAATGGCGATGGTCTCCCAGGGTAGTCCTGACACGCCATGCCTCGGCGACGGTATGCTGCGTCGATGGTGAGGGGTGTGCATTTCTTGACCAAGAGGCCGGCGCGGCTGCGGCGTCGGAGACGGGTGAGGCAGGGAAGAGGGTGCCAAAAAGTGAGCATTGAACATGAACTTACACACATGTTCAAGAAAGTGAACATCCCTAAACATGCGCTTTGGATGCACATAGAGCATCAACAACAAATATAAGCATATTTCATGACAGTAGCTAGCTACGTACCCAATGGTAAACATCTAGAACCTTTGAAATTATGTAGGAGAGTAACTTGCTTGTGTGTAACTACGTGGAGATCTGTATCAGGGAATTTTACTGGTCAACTACAGTTGTCTAAATCCTTTTCAGGGCGAAGCATTGCCTGAGAAGAACGATATGATGATATGTACAAGTGTGATTAAATATAGCGACCAGACATCTAATTTACTCCTTTGTTCCGTCTGAAGTGAGAGCTAACGTCAAGTCTGTCTAATCTCTGATGGTAGGCATGAGACCAGGAAGTAGAGAACGATTCCGCATACTCTGAAGAAATAACAGAAATAGAGAACGACTGCATACTCTGAAGAAATAACAGAAACAAGCACGTAGACAATTACTGAACACAGCCACTCAACTGATCCAATCGAACAAGCGGATGGCATCAGAGAGTGGGCGCCGTCAGCCCCATACTCGGCGCTCACCTCGCCGGCCCCCGCCCGTCCGTGCGGTGATGGATCAGGCCCGGGGGAACATGCCCTACCGACCATCTTCCTGGCTCCGTCACCGTGGGAGCTCCCTGTGTTAGGCCACCTCCACTACCTCGCGGGGGACCTGCCGCACGCGCCTGGTGCGACCTTGCACGGCGCCACGGCTTGCTGGTGCACCTCCGCCTCCATTTTCTCTCATCCATCGGCGACCTTCCATCGAGGCGGGGACGGTGGTGGGCTGTGCTACACCGGCCAGGGAGACCGATGCGTGAGCGAGGGGCGCCTCAATGGAGATCCCAAGGCGGCGGCCGACGGATGCGTGGTGTGATGGAGTGGCGGCGCCGAAACCCTAGCCAGGGAATAGAGGAGAAGAGGCGATGGGAAACAACCAAATAGAGTTGGGGGCGATGAGAGCAGCATATGGGCCGTGTCCATGGCCCATGCGGGAGTGGTGATCGAGCAATGGCAGAAAATTTTGGCAGAAAATGGGAGGGACTACCAACGTACGTCCAACTCCCATTTAATAGTAAAGATTAATTAAGATTGCTTACTTGTGCAACATGATCTGGGCCAAGAATTCCTTCCTTCGCTACTGCTGCAGAGCTACTCTGTGTTGCGGTCACTTGTTTCTGGCTGTCAATTTGCATCCTTGTGGTAGAGCACGCCTCATCAATTAGATCAATTGCCTTATCAGGAAACTGGCGACCTACAGGCAACAATAAAATGTATCAATTTTCTCCAGCATAAACTAGGCACACATGCATGCAGCTCGACGGGGCGATTCCAAGTTGCTCCATTTATTTAGACATTGCCACAAATTTACTCAATATGTGCACACAATTGTACACTACTTTAACTACATCGTATTCAGCGTCACAAGAATCAGAGGTCAAAGCTTGTATGAATGTATGATCACTCTTGCCCTTGAATTGTACTGCACAACAGCACAAAACCTTGATGTAAATAGTTTTATGAAGTGCGACGTAAGCTAAAGATGCTCGTAAGAAGGGCTGGAACTGGACTGCCCTCTTTGGTTGGGCTTAATTTTGGCTTTTGGCTTATAAGTCACAAAAGCACCTTTTGATTTTGTCTTTTGACTTATACCATCATGCAACAATGTCCAGTCAAAAGCCAAAAGCCAAAGCCATAGGTGCTTTTGTGGCTTATAAGCCAAAAGGCCAGAAATAAGCCAAACCAAAGAGGGCCTATCTAATTAAGACCATACACTCTTTGATCGCAGAAAAAGGACAGACCACTCTATTTTCTTTTACTCGTTTTTTTATTTTCATTATACTTTCTACATGGCTAGGTGACTGAAACTCATGTTTGATTCAAGAAGAGCTCAAGACTCATGGATACTGTTAACGAATAGCAAACATAGAGACAAAATAACATGTAATCTAATTGTCTTGCTGCCATATATAATGACATAATAATAGACAATCTTGATAAGCTTCACATATATGCCTCTTTGCAGATTAGTGCAGAAACAAGTTAGATTTTGGATATAGTTAAAATTCTGTACTGATGTGACTGTTGTATTATGTCATCATATCTGAACTCATGCTATTGCTTAACAGAACTAATGTAAGACAAAGACAGTAATGCTTTTAACCACTGGACCATCTGAACACTTGCTAAAAGCAAGTTGGAATACATAGTTACGGTTGTGAAAATTGAAGTGCTTCTTATTGACAATAACATGTTCAGATGAGAGCTAACTCTAAAGTTCAGTATTTGTGCCTATCTCACATTTTCCACTATCGCATTCAAGTGGATCCTGAATTCACAATTGCCTTTTGGAAGGTAAAATCCCTTCTGCGTATGCTACTAACATCATACGAAAGTGTGAACATTTTCTATCAACTGATATCTACTAGCCACACCAACAGATGGTAATTATTGGTAATATGCTTCTATCTATAAAACCGCCATAGCCCAACCCCAACTGGCCATATTAATGCAGTAACAAGGAAAGCAATGCGGGCAATATAAAAGGAAGATTAAGATTACTCACCAGTTATATAGCGGCCAGCAAGCTGTGCAGCAGCAACAAGAGCAGCATCCTGAATTCTCAGACCATGGTGCTCTTCATACCGCTGTTTTAGCCCCTGCAGGATGGCAATGGTTGCCTGTGTGCTAGGCTCCTCCACATGCACCATCTGGAACCGCCGCTCCAATGCGGCATCTTTCTCAATGTACTTGCGGTACTCATCAAAAGTTGTAGCGCCCACGCAGTGTATACGGCCACGGGCCAATGCCGGCTTCAGCAGGTTGGCACCGTCCATGCTGCTGTCCTTGCACCTCCCGGCGCCAACAAGCATGTGCACCTCATCGATGAACAGAATCACCTTTCCGTTGGCATCCTCCGCCTCCTTGATCACATTCTTGAGGCGTTCCTCAAACATGCCGCGGTACATCGTCCCGGCCACCATGGCCCCAAGGTCAACCTCCACAAGGCACGCTCCGGCGAGGGCAGCAGGGACCGTCCCAGCGGCGATGCGCTGCGCGAGGCCCTCGGCGATGGCCGTCTTGCCGATCCCTGGCGCGCCGACTAGCACGGCGCTGTTCTTGGTACGGCGGCAGAGGATGCAGACGACGCGATCGATCTCATCGTCACGGCCGATCACTGGATCAGTGTTGCCGGCCGCGGCCGTCATGTCCCGGCCGTACGTCTGCAAAGCCGTCACCTTGGGCGCTGCCGCCTTGGAGGCCCGGGCGCTGCCGCCTTGGAGGCCCCGCCGGCGCGCCCACCTAAAGCAGAAGTGTTCAATGTTGCGGCGGGGGTCTTGAAAACGCGCGGCTTCGGCGCGGACGGGGGGACGTAGGCCGAGGCGGTAGCTCCCAAACCAGTCGGCGACGGAGAGGTCGAGGATGCGACCACCGGGACCGGGCTCACGGCTGTTGCAGTCGGGGCCAGGGGCCGGGGGTATAGGAGGGGGGACAGATGGCGACGCCTCAGCGGCGGATTCTGGTCCGCCGGCGGGCCAAAGATGACGGCCTCAGTGGAACTGGAAGACGATGGAGCCGCATCCTCGCGCTTTATTAATCTCGAGGGCGAGGCGATGGCGGCACTGTGGCGAGGGTAGAGCGACTTGGTGAGCAGACGAGACTGGCGGGCGAGGGAGGACGAGGGGGACCTGCTAAGCCGGAGGAAGGTGGAGGTGGAAGGAGGGATCTCTTCGTAATCGTCGGGGTCGACCGCGACGACGAAGCGGCGGCGTCGGGGCGGGGGCGAGAGGTACTCATCGTCGTCGAACTCTTCGTACCTGCGGCGGATGGGACGGACGTTGACACCGCCGTCGGTGGAGGGCTGGAGCCGGAAGGGGGTTCTGCCGGAGGACATTGTGCGGAGGCGGCGCCGGCGGTGAGTCGGGGTGGTGATTGAGACTGTGGGAGGGTTCCTTATAGGAGAAGGAAGAGGAAACCCAGCAGTCCCGGTTTTACTGGCTCTGATGACGGTGGACGTGGGCGGAAAACTCGCCGCTCTAGTTAATTTTCTTCACTGCGTCCGTTCCATTATCCATCCGCCAATATCAAGGTTTTTTTCTCGAAACACAGTAATATCAAGGTTTTTTTCTCGAAACACAGTACAACACAGATGTTCGTATACATGCGCATACACTCACCTATGAATATACATATGCATACCCTATCCCTATGAGCACATCCGAGAGACTGAACCGACGGACCAAGTCTTAAGATTGATGAAGTCATGCATCAGAATAACTATTTTGTGTAAAATAGGAGAATGCTATAAAGTTTGTAGTGTAAGACTATGCATTGTTGGTGATCCCAGGAAACTTCCCACGATCATTAGCTTCAATGTACCGGGGCCACAACTAGTTTGAGGTTTTCTTACTATTCTGTACTTATGCCATGTCATGCACGATTTACTTTCTGTTGCTCGAGGAGCGTTTACTTTATGTACTGCATAGGTGCGGAACGTTCATGTTGGCAGGACACGCCCAGTCACACTTTCGGGCCTCTGAGCTTTGTCAACCGTTGGCGCAAACTTCTGGGCCCGTCTCGGAGCTCGGCGTCGACTTCGTAACGGGTAGCTTAGATGGGTGGCCCCCATGTGCTTGCTTTGGTTCTGGGAAACGTCGTGTCTGATGCCCCGCCAACATACCGATGGGTGTACGTTAATCTAGTGGCAAAAAGGGTTGATGTGCGTGTGGATAAACTTTGGTGCACCCCTGCAGGATTAAATCTTTTCGAAAAGCCGTGTCCGCGGTTATGCACGACTTGGAATACCGTTTCTCGACCATAGATAACTTACACCTGATACATGTTATTAATAACCTGTTGTTGTACCTCCTTTTGTACTCCTAATCACTTGTGTAGTAATATAGAATTACTATAACCTTTTCCTAATAAAATTGTCAACTGTGTGAATGCCTTGATGATTACTCCCTCGTGGGATATGCGAAAGGAGTAATGCTTCGGTTGGGTTATGTTCGGTGTTAGTGTACAACTGTTTCCGAATAGGGCTCTCTTATCCCTCTCTAATAGACGACAGTTGTTTCGAGTCTCTATAGGTTGTTTTAGTGCATGCTTTGCTGCCGCTAAGCCCACCATACCCTAGTAGGCGAGAGCGGCTGCCGCTAAGCCCACCATACCCCAGTAGGCGAGAGCGGCCGAATTCTAAGTCTCGCTAAGTACTTGCCTCAGTACTTACCCTCGTTTTTCTTTTCTTTTCCTTGCCCTCTGTCGGCTACTATTTGACAGGTACGTGATTGACGTCTTTATCTTGGTTACCCTTCCGGCATGGTGATAGCGTGGCTCACACGTTCGTTGGGAGACCCCAAGAGGAAGGTATGAAGCAGTGTAGCAGTTTCCCTCAGTATGAAACCAAGGTTTAATCGGACCAGTAGGAGCAAGAAATCACTTCTGAAGGTTGTTGGTGGCGGAATATGGCACGGCGCAACACCAGGGAATCCGGCAACCGACGTGGAACCTGCACACAACACAATCAAACTATTTTGCTCCAACGAAACAGGAAGGTTGTCAATCTTCCCGGCTTGCTGTAACAAAGGATTAAACGTATGGTGTGGAAAACAATAGTAAATTACAGAGAATGAAAAGGAACAGTGTTTGTAGTTGGTTGTATTATCAGTGTAAAAGAATGAACCGGGGTCCACAGTTCACTAGTGGTGTCTCTCCATAAAAGATAACTAACATGCTGGGTGAACAAATTACAGCTGGGCAATTGACAAAATATTGAGCGCATGACAATGCATATATATGACATGATGATTACTATGATAGGCATTACGACAAAATACATAGACCGTTATCCAACAACGTCTATGACTAATAATCCACCGTCAGGTTGTCATCCGAGTTCCCCGTTGGTATTAAGTTGCAAGCAACAGACAATTGCATTAAGTAATGTGCGTAATGTAAACAAATACATTAGACCTAACGGCGCACCCTTAAGCTAAGCAACAGCACATCCACAATCTTAGAAGTTATTGTCACTCTCCCAGATTACCGGAGGCATGAACCCACTATCTAGCATAAATACTCACTTTTGGAGTTACAATCATCTACTTGGCCAAAGCATCTACTAGTAACGGAAATCATGCAAGATCATAAATAACATATAAGATAGATGGATAATCAACTTGACATAGTATTCAATATTCATCGGATCCCAGCAAACACAACATGTAGCATTACAATAAGATGATCTTGATCATGATAGGCAGCTCACAAGATCTAAACATGATAGCATAAAGTGGAGAGACAACCATCTAGCTACTGCTATGGACCCGTAGTCCAAGGATGAACTACTCACGCATCACTCCGGAGGCAGGCATGGTGACGTAGAGCCCTCTTGTGATGATTCCCCTCTCCGGCAAGGTGCCGAGAAGAGCTTCTGAACCCTCCCGATCTAGGGTTGACGGCGGCGGCGTCTCTGGAACTTTTCGTGGATAATGGCTCGGGTATTTAGGGTTTTCGCGTCGGGAGGAATAAGTAGGCGAAAGGGCGGCGGCTGGCGACCCACGTGGGCCCCACACCACCCCACGGCGCGGCGGGGGGGGGGGGCGCGCGGCCCCATTGTGTGGCTGCCACGTGGCTCCCCTCCGTCTCTCCTTTGGACTCCGTGTTCGTGTTGGAAAAATAGGAGGTTCTGTCCAAGTTTCGTCCAATTCCGAGAATATTTCCAGACTAGCTTTTCTGGAATACAAAAACAGCAGAAAACAGGAACTGGCACTGTGTCATCTTGTTAATAGGTTAGTCCCAGAAAATGCATAAAAATGCTATGAAGTGTATATCAAACATGTAACAAATGGTATAATATCAACATGGAACATCAGAAATTATAGATACGTTTGAGACGTATCAAGCATCCCCAAACTTAGTTCTACTCGTCCTCGAGTAGGTAAAATGATAAAAACAAAATAATTTCTGAGGTGACATGCTACAATCATAATCTTGATCAAATAGTATTGTAAAACACATGTTATGAATGAAGTGATCCAGGTCAATGGTCTATAGTTTGCTAGCAAGTAAATAATGAGCAAACAACTGAATCATATAGGCAAAAACTTTTCATGAATAGTACTTTCGAGACAAGAATCAAAGAGTTTTGCATAAGAGTTAACTCATAAAGCAATAGGTTCTAAGCAAAAGGTATTTAACCAACACAAAGGAAGATTTAAGTTTCAGCAATTGCTTTCAACTTTCAACATATATATCTCATGGATATTTGTCAACACAAAACAATATAATAAGTGCAATATACAAGCATATGATAACCCACAAGTATAGTGGATCGCGTGTAGCCTTTTCGATAAGTAAGAGTGTCGAACCCAAGGAGGAGCTAAAGGTAGAATAAGTATTCTCTCAAGTTCTATCAACCACTGATACAACTCTACGCACACTAAACGTTTACTTTATCTAGGAAATAATACTAGAGTAACAATACGGGTATGAGAGATAGCTTTGCGAGATAATAAATACAAGAAAGTAAATGTTATTGCTGCAGCAATAAAGTACACTAAGTAACCATAAACTAACAGTACCATGAGTGTGGAAAAGTGGTGGTAATTGTGATGGCTTTGTCCAAGATTAATTACCGAATATATCAGATTCATTGTCTTCGATGCAGTTTTCTATGTGGGAGAGGCTAAATATACATGTACTGCACTAATTGGGATTACAAGTACTCCCTCCGTCCAAAAATAAGTGTTATTTTTGGACGGAGGGAGTACTATATGATTGGATTGTTAGAAAGCATCCGCGAATAATAACAATGCATTAAGGTTTCCCCAACCATAGCCTTAAGTTTAAGGTCCTCTTACTCCCATACGTGTAACTAACCGGTTCGCGCCCTTAGGTTTCTGTCACTCCGGCAGGACTCCCCCCTTCGTTTACAAATACTGCCAACCCCGTGATATTTGATCCATGCACGCACAAGTATAATGGACACCAAAGGACAGTACCATATTGATGCATGTAAAATGCATACATGAACTTTGCATTATTTTACTTATATTCCAATCATATTTGCATCATATAAGGGTTATATCAATGTTTTATAATGATTTTGGGAATACTTCATAGTTTTCCCATTTATTTGGAATTAACCCTGTTTTTCAGAAAACGTCTTTTTTAGTGTTTCAGACTTTCCGGGAGCTTCGGGACTCCAAAAAGGGCAAGGTTAGAGAGCACGCTTCAGAATTTTCGAGACGAACGCAATGAGCTCAAAATGAAGGCCAGAAGCCCAACCAGCTGGAAATGAGAGGGCCCCACGCGGCCTAAAATCTTGGCCGCGTGGGCCTACCTATTTTGGGCCTCGGAGCTCCGCCGCCGTTGATCTTTTCTCCACCGACCTAGTCGTGACCTAAAAACGCCTATAAAAATTATCCCCCGGCGTTCTCTGGAGGCAGCGCCGCCGAAACACAGAAACCACGAAACAGAGACCTGGAGCTGCAGATTGGAGGGGGAAAACTCCGGCGGGGCGCTGCCGGGGTGGTCTCCACCTTCTCCAACGACTTCTCCACCATCTCCATGATGAAGGGGGAGTAGTCTACGCCCTGGATTTGGGTTTGTGGTGGTAAATTATGTATCTCTCCTCTCTTTGAGCTTCACTAATTAGTACCGTATGAGCTGCTGAACATGATTACGGTCATCTATGTAATTCCCATGGTGGATATTGTGGTGTGAGATAATATTTGTTATGCATTTACTGTTGTGTTGGATCTTTTATGACTTGTCATACTTTGGAGATATTCTATGATGCATGTGATGGTTTGATTTATGCATAATGCCTTGTTTATCTTTATCATGAGGTGATTGACACCACCAAGTGTAGATAGATGAGAGAGGTGTGGTCACACACACGAAATATAAATCATTGCACTAGTGTTTAGAATATTATCCATTATGAAGTATGATGTATGTGGGTACTGGGTGGCCAATGTGACAGAAGGCATAGGTATTGAGTGACACAGTACCGTCCAACATCCTTTATCTGGGGGTAAAAAGAAAGAGTATGATGTGGGAGTGAGAGCAACCACGCTAGCCTTACAAGGGTGACCTAGCAACACAAATGAGTACTTCTTTCAACTATGTGTTTTAGGACATATAGCCGTTATAAAAGCTACCATTAAAACATGACAATTATGTGTACTTTATCTATAACATGATAATCACCATAGATGAGAGAGAGAGAGAGGATTAAGTGAACCCATGAACCCATGTCCATTGTTCCTATAAGAGAAAACCTTTGTCTTGTCCTCTTGCATTGAAGAGGATTGGGACACTTTTACATTCTTGCTTGGTTACATTAAACTTCCATCCATCAAATCAACCACCTTGCTCCTTAAACTTGTTTAGTGCATAATCAACTAAAACTTGTGACACTTCAGTTGTAGGAAATAGATAACTTTTCCTTCTTGCTCATGCGGATCGATACCTTACTTCCACATTGAGAGGTGCTATAGTGATCCCCTGCTCTTGGGGTAATCAAGTACTTTTCTGGCGCCGTTGCCGGGGAGCGTAGCGCTTAAGTTTCTATTCTTGTGTGCACTAGACTAAGCTTGGGGAGGTCTCTTTAACTTGTTTTATATCTTGCAACCATCTAAGCTTGGGGAGGTTCCTTTAAACTTGTTTGGTTGTAAGTTCCTCATTACTTTTGCTATGGGTTTTCTGTTTGATTATACACCTGAGGAACTTACAACATTTACACTTGAGGAACTTGAAATATTACAAGAAGCTGATGATTTCTTTTCTCGAGCAGATGCTATTAAACGTAAAAAGTTAACTCTTGCTGCCATGGAAAGAACTAATATTTTGCAGGAAGAAGAGGACAAAAACCTAAGCTTGGGGATGCCCATGCAATCTCAAGAAGATGCTGAAAAAGAACAACTGGAGAATGAAGAGTTGGATCCCCCAACTTCACCATCAACATATGATAGTAACACTCAAACTCAAAAACCTTTTGTTGGTAAACTTATTGATAATAATGCGGAGTGTTGCTTAAATATGTTATATGATAATGCTTTAGATGATGGTCCTATGCTTATTGATAATCCTCCATGTTTAGAACTTGTTACTACTTTATGTGAGGATAAAAATGATATACCTGCTGTTTGTGAAAATACTCTTACTAATAAGAGTCCTGCTATGTTCTTGAATTCTCCTAACTACACCATAGAGGAGAAATTTGCTTATGTTGATAAATACTTATGTGGTTTGCAATTATCTTTAGTTCCAAATCTTTGTTGCAACCATGATATTAGACTTGATATTGATCTTAACAACTATTTTGAAAGAGGGAAGCATGCTAATAAATTCCAAAATAAATTTAATGACTCTCTTTATGTTCCCAAATTATCTAAGTTGGAAGATTCTATTGGTTACGTGATTAAATACACTTCTACTACTTGCAACTGTTATGAGAGAGGAGGTTATGAGAACCCTCTTTATGCTACTAATAATTATGGGCTGCAAGTAACTTTTGTTAATATGCATTGGAAAACTTCATTCATATACAAAATGTCAATGCATAGAAAGAAAGTAGACTTCGTTGTTATTACTTTTGTGTTCTATTTTTCTCTCAACCAGGTTTCAACTTGACTATTATTTTGATCGGTTTGAGAGCAACATGGGACCCTGGTATTATGCATGGAACACTTTCCAATAAAGAGGGGAACATCAAAGTTTAAGCTCCCTCATGAGCTTCATCTTCAATAAACAACAAGTAAGAAGCCTAGCTATATGGCTATAAAGAAAGCGCTTTGCGGGAGGCAACCCGGTTATTTTTGTGTGTGATTTTTCTTTTTGTCCTCTTGCTGTAACAAGAGATTTTGTGTCTAGTAAGTTTCTGGAGTTTTTAATAAAGTGCCAAGTTTTACCCATTTTGGTCTTGAAAAGTTGCTTATTGAGTTCGGAGATTTTATTCCTGCACGAGTCAGTGCACGGTATGATTTTTAATTATTATTCTGTAACTCCGAATGAGCTCATATTTCTGGACAGATTCTGTCCAATTTTGTTTGATGCATGCTTTGAGCTTTTAAGTTGAATCTTTTTTATCCAATTGAGTTTATGAGTAGGAATACAACATTATACACTTTCTGGACATCTCACATGAATTCTTGTTCAAGAATTATATGCAGCAAGAAACCTATTTGTTTATCACTATTAATGCACCTCACAGAAAAGAAATGGGAGAAACGGTGTTTTGAAGTTTTTTCACAGGGATTGGAGGAGATGCACCAAGAGCTATCCAAGGATGGTGAAAACCATAAGCTTGGGGATGTGAAGACAACCCCACTGGACCTACACACTCTCGGTTTGCACACGTCCAACTTCTGTTTTTCGATCGAAACACTTTATCGCATAAACTTGGAGCGTCTTTTGTTTTGTTTTGTTTTGGTTTGATTTGTTTTGAGAGACCACCACACTATCATTTATATATGGGAGAGCTACTGGAAATATGGGTTGAAATATGTTGGATGCTTTTATAAGATTGGGAAAAGGGATGTTTGAGTTGATTTTTAATGATACATATAGTTGCATGATTCATGAGCTTGTTAATGAGTAATAATATGTAAATGCTTTATCAAGAGTTATCACTTATTCATGTTTTGATGCTGAAAGTTATTTCACTTTGTTTAACATGATAAGTTGGTTCTATGGACACTCATGCATGCATCTAGATGGTCAAATTTCTCCCTTTTGCTAGGCCAAACATTCCAACAAGTAAAAACTTGTTTCCAACACCTTCAACCAAAGTTATTCCAGTGAGTCCACCATATCTACCTACTAGCTATATGCTATTCCGAGTATGTTCATCATGATATTTGTGTTATCTATACCTCTGAATGAAAATGATTATGTTATTGATTGTCATGGGAAAAGTTAGTTATATAGCTCTCACGAACTTGATGCACATTTTACTATCATTGCTATAATTAAAACATGACCCATTGTGATTAAGATTATGATGCTAGTGGCTTGATAAATGTCCGAGGTTGGGAGTTAACCCATATGTGCTGTCACATGTAAAGCTTTCAACATGCTCCATTTAGTTGATATCATGTGCTTTTGTCTATGGATGCCTATCATGGTGAAATAAGGGGAACAGATTTAGTTTGAATGAGTTTGTATAAATGGTTAGAGAGACGCCTGGGCCGCTAATCTAAGCCATGCATTATTCATGGTGGAAATTTACTTACATGCTATGGTGAATTATCTATGACACACCTTACAATAAAAAGCTATTCCAATGGTAAATAAAAAGGGTGTTGAGTTTTTTCATCTTGTTTGTTTGTCTTGTATGCATCCTCTGTATGCATAGGTATTGAGTGACACAGTACCGTCCAACATCCTTTATCTGGGGGTAAAAAGAAAGAGTATGATGTGGGAGTGAGAGCAACCACGCTAGCCTTACAAGGGTGACCTAGCAACACAAATGAGTATTTCTTTCAACTATGTGTTTTAGGACATATAGCCGTTATAAAAGCTACCATTAAAACATGACAATTATGTGTACTTTATCTATAACATGATAATCACCATAGATGAGAGAGAGAGAGGATTAAGTGAACCCATGTCCATTGTTCCTATAAGAGAAAACCTTTGTCTTGTCCTCTTGCATTGAAGAGGATTGGGACACTTTTACATTCTTACTTGGTTACATTAAACTTCCATCCATCAAATCAACCACCTTGCTCCTTAAACTTGTTTAGTGCATAATCAACTAAAACTTGTGACACTTTAGTTGTAGGGAATAGATAACTTTTCCTTCTTGCTCCTGCGGATCGATACCTTACTTCCACATTGAGAGGTGCTATAGTGATCTCCTGCTCTTGGGGGTAATCACATATCAACATACAACTCTAATGAACCAAAGATATTCAACCAAGCAATCAAAAGACAAATAAACTACACAAACATGCCATAGATCATAGGATAAATATTATAGCATCAAACAATATGTTTACACAGGACGGTACAGAGGTTTGTGGGAGGATGAACCACTGAATACAAGGAGGAGTTGGTGATGGAGATGGCGGTGAAGACGGCGGAGAGGCAGCGCGGTGGCGCAGGGCGGCGGCGGCGCCGGCGGTGGCGCGGGGAACTCCTCTCGCGCCGCCGGCATCAAGGGGATGCGCCGCCCCTTAGCCTCCCTCCTTCATGGCTTCTTGGGAGCTCTCCCCCATGGAGATGGGATCCATGGGGGAGGCAAAAACGTGGCTTTGGTGGCTGCAAATTCGTGGTATGGGGTGTCCCCCACGAGTTAGGTTTCCTCCCTTTATATAGCTTCTCGGATTTTCGTCATCCCATATAGGGTTGCAGTAAATCGGGCTTATCTCGGCCGTCCGGACAAGGAATCAGGCGAATTTTATGTCTAGAACGTTCGCCGTAAAATTTCCTGCAACTTTGTCTTCGGCGAGACTTCCGTGGGACGTCGTCTTCGGGCCCTAACGAGCCAATCTTCGTAAAAAGTTCTCAGACAGATTTCAGGAAAGTCCCAATTCGACTCCAACAAGGTTTCCTCTTATTTTCTTGATAATTCCTACACGTCAAAGTGTAAAACAAGAACATTGTGCACTTTTGCAACTATTAATAGGTTAGTCCAAATAAATCATAAACTTAATATAAAAAACAAGTGTCAAAGGCATAATATTAACATGAAACAATCAAAAATTATAGATACGTTTTGGACGTATCAGCATATAAAAATTGTTGCACCAAAGTTAACACTAGTGTTTGCTTCTAAGATAGAAAAAGTAGGAAAACTGACTCAACATAAAAGTAAAAGAAAGGCCCTTCGCAGAGGGAAGCAGGGATTAAATCATGTGCTAGAGCTTTTTAAGTTTTTGAAATCATATAGAGAGTAAAAATAAGTTTTGAGAGGTGTTTGTTAATTGTCAACGAATCAGAAAATGGAAAGTACAATATGACCCCTGCCAACCAGACTTTTAAGAGCGGCTCCCATGAAGGACGTTATTTCTACCAGCAAGGCAGATCATCCCTCTTTCTCTTTTGTTTACACATGCAGATATTTCACTGTTTGTCATTGCTTGACTGATAAATCAGGGCAAAAATGTGAAGAGAATTAAGCGGTTAAAGTTGTAATTAATTGGGACTGGGCACCCCATTTGCCAGCTCTTTTTGCAAAATTAATGGATAAGCGGATGTATATGCCGCTAGTCCGGTGGTAAAGTCTGTTTGACAGTTGACATAAAGACATCCACCCCGTCCTCATGAGCTTGGTAAACATTGACACAAAATAGGAGTAATAATGTTTTGAATAGTTTAAAGGTAGCACATGAAAAATTTACTTGGAATGGCAAGGAAATACCACATATAGGTAGTTATGGTGGACACAGATGGCATGGATTTTGGCTCAAGGTTTTGGATGCACGAGAAGCATTCCCTCTCAGTACAGAGTTTAGGCTAGCAAGGTTATTTGAAGCAAACACAGGATATCAACCGACACAGCAAGACTTATATGAAAACATATTGCAAGCATTATAAGACTCTACACTGTCTTCCTTGTTAACCAAACCCTTTTACTAGAAAATATCTAGACCTTAGAGATACCAATCATGCAAACCAAATTTCAACGAGCTTTACGGTAGTTCTTCATTAATAGGTTTTAACTACATGATACAAAAGCTTAAACATGAACTACTTGATAACTCAAAACAATTGACAAGTATCAAATTATCCAATACAGTGATCTACAAGAATATGTAAGCTTTTTCCATTATACCATCTACCACATGCAACATTTTCTGTTCCAACCAAACACCAATCAATTTATTTCAACAAAACTCTCCAAACAATTATAAGTGAAGCAAGAGAGTACTTTCTTTAAAAGAACTAACAGCTCTGAATAAGAGATGCATGCAAAACAGGAGCTAAAAGCATAGCAATAGCTAGATAAGAATACTCAACAAGTATAAGTGAAGAATAGGAGTATTCATATGAAAAAGCGGAGCGTGTCTCTCTCCCAATCAAGAATGCTAGGGTCCAATCAAGTTGACCATAAGAAAAATAAAATACTGAAAATAAAAGCACACAGACGCTCCAAGTAAAGCACATATGATGTGAAAGAATTAAAATATAGTTTCACTAGAGATGACCTGATAAGTTGCTGATGAAGGGCATCCCCAAGCTTAGACGCTTGAGTCTTCTTGAAATATGCTGGGGTGATCCATGGGAGCATCCCCAAGCTTAAGCTCTTCACTCTTCTTGATCACATTATATCATCCTTCTCTCTTGACCCTTGAAAACTTCCGCCACACCAAACTCAAAGTAATTCTCATTAGAGGGTTAGTGCACAATCAAAAACTCACATGTTCTATAAGGACACAAACATGACCGTTACTTTTAACATTAGCTACTGCCACTGATGTTATGTGAAGCTCTTCACCCTAAAAAAGAATTCCACTCAACACTAGTAAAAGAGAGAATGCGAAAAATAAAAGACAGAATCTGTCTAAACAGAACAGTCCGTAAAGACGAATTTTTTCGAGGCACTTACGTTGCTCAGATCGAAAAACTTTAAACTAACGAAAGATGCGTACATATCTGAGGATCACGCACAAAAATTTGCAGATTTAAATAATTTTTCTGTGATTTTACAGAATTAAAACGGTGAACAGCAGAAATCTGTTCCTGCGCAGAAATCCAAATCTAGCATCATCTTCCTATTAGAGGCAATACTTGGCACAACAATGCGATAAAATAAAGATACAAAGGAATTGTTACAGAAGTAAACAACTCCTTGACTCAAAAAGAAAAGAAAAATTGCAGAAATAAAATAATGGGTTGTCTCCCATAAGCGCTTTTCTTTAACGCCTTTCAGCTAGGCGCAGAAAGTAAGAATCAAGTGTTTCCAAGTGATGAAGCATCAAATCATCAAAAACTTCCTCAAAAACACAGCTTGTAACAATAGGCATTTTTGGTTTAGGTAATTCTTGGGAAGCAAATTTAAATAATTCATTATGTGATTCACCCTCAATTTTATCAGTTTTAAGCACATTAGGGGGTTTTGGTTGAGGCACTTTTCGAACATACATGAATTTTTGCTCTTTCCCCACAAAAGCTTTCTGCTTTTTAAACTTGATAGAGGAGAAAGTTGAACTTAGAGTATCCTCTAATTCACCTATCCTGAAGTTTTGATTATCATGGCCAGTGCTAGCTTCTAAAATAGCAATTCTTTTATTAATATCTCCCAGTGATTCATTAACTTTGCTAGAACTACCAAGCAAATCCGGCAAATTTTTCTCCATGGACTCCAATTTTTTTATAACATCTTCCAAAGTAGTCTCAATTTTAAGATCATTAATAGGTGGTGTTCCTACCAAACTTTCAATTATATTGCGTGCTTCCAAAGCAGGAGTCCCCAGAAAGTTGCCTCCTGTCAGAGTATCTAGAACATACCGATACCAACTAGTGATACCAACATAAAAATTTCTAAGAAGGATCATGGTAGAATATTTTTTAGCACATCTACGGTGAGCATCACTGATCCTATACCAAGCATCTTTTAAACTTTCTCCACCTTGTTGCTTAAAGGACCGAACTTCAATTTCAGGGGTACTCATTTTAGCAAAATTAAAACAAAACAGAAAGATAACAACTTGAAAATAAAAGTAACTAATTTTTTTGTGTTTTTGATAAATAAAGCAAACAAGACTAAATAAAAATAAACTAAGCAAGACAATAACAAAGTAAAGAGATTGGAAGCGTGAAACTCCCCTTGCAGAAATCCTCTTGCTCCCCGGCAACGGCGCCAGAAAAAGAGCTTGATTGCGTGGATCACACGTTCGTTGGGAGACCCCAAGAGGAAGGTATGAAGCAGTGTAGCAGCAGTTTCCCTCAGTATGAAACCAAGGTTTAATCGACCAGTAGGAGCAAGAAATCACTTCTGAAGGTTGTTGGTGGCGGTATGGCACGACACAGGGAATCGACCGACGTGGAACTGCACACAACACAATCAAACTACTTTGCCCCAACGAAACAGTGAGGTTGTCAATCTCACCGGCTTGCTGAAAACAAAGGATTAAACGTATGGTGTGGAAAACAGTAGTAAATTGCAGAGAATGAAAAGGAACAATGTTTGCAGTTGGTTGTATTATCAGTGTAAAAGAATGGACCGGGGTCCACAGTTCACTAGTGGTGTCTCTCCATAAAAGATAACTAACATGCTGGGTGAACAAATTACAGCTGGGCAATTGACAAAATATTGAGCGCATGACAATGCATATATATGACATGATGATTACTATGATATTCATGTGGGCATTACGACAAAATACATAGACCGTTATCCAACAGCGTCTATGACTAATAATCCACCGCCAGGTTGTCATCCGAGTTCCCCGTTGGTATTAAGTTGCAAGCAACGGATAATTGCATTAAGTAATGTGCGTAATGTAAACAAATGCATTAGACCTAACGGCGCACCCTTAAGCTAAGCATCGGTTATTTTATCCCTAGTGGCAACAGCACATCCACAATCTTAGAAGTTATTGTCACTCTCCCAGATTACCGGAGGCATGAACCCACTATCTAGCATAAATACTCACTCTTGGAGTTACAAGCATCTACTTGGCCAAAGCATCTACTAGTAACGGAAAGCATGCAAGATCATAAATAACATATAAGATAGATTGATAATCAACTTGACATAGTATTCAATATTCATCGGATCCCAGCAAACACAACATGTAGCATTACAATAAGATGATCTTGATCATGATAGGCAGCTCACAAGATCTAAACATGATAGCATAAAGTGGAGAGACAACCATCTAGCTACTGCTATGGACCCGTAGTCCAAGGATGAACTACTCACGCATCACTCCGGAGGCAGGCATGGTGATGTAGAGCCCTCCGTGATGATTCCCCTCTCCGGCAGGGTGCCGGGAAGAGCTTCTAACCCTCCCGAGCTAGGGTTGACGGCGGCGGTGTCTCTGGAACTTTTCGTGGATAATGGCTCAGTTATTTAGGGTTTTCGCGTCGGGAGAATAAATAGGCGAAAGGGCGGCGGCTGGCGACCCACGTGGGCCCCATACCACCCCACGGCGCGGCAGGGGGCCCGCGCGGCCCCATGGTGTGGCTGCCACGTGGCTCCCCTCCGTCTCTCCTCTGGACTCGTGTTCGTGTTGGAAAAATAGGAGGTTCTGTCCAAGTTTCGTCCAATTCCGAGAATATTTCCAGACTAGCTTTTCTGGAATACAAAAACAGCAGAAAACAGGAACTGGCACTGTGGCATCTTGTTAATAGGTTAGTCCCAGAAAATGCATAAAAATGCTATGAAGTGTATATAAAACATGTAACAATTGGTATAATATCAACATGGAACATCAAAAATTATAGATACGTTTGAGACGTATCACTTGGCCTGGGTAGGGTTATGACACCTTCGTTTATTCTACAGGACTCTTAGTCCATTTTGCTTCTTCATCCGTACTCGGATCCTCTTTTGTTTTCTCTCTTATTTGTATCTCGGATTTGTAACATTTGTATTCTTGGCTCGATGAAGCCTTGTTGTATATATGTTTTTCTTGTGGTTTCTATCGTGAACTGTTGTAATGGTATTACTTAGTAATTCACCCCCTTGCGCGTATGTCTCGACTTGCTCGCAAGGACTGGTGGGGCAATTTCGACTCGTTTTCTATGCGGGGTTGGCGGGAATCGCTAAATCCGCATGGTCCTCGATTCGAGGGTGCTACAATTTGTGAAGTACATGCAGTCAGAAGATGCTAAGAAAAAGTCAGAAAAAAACAAGAAAAATGTTGCGAAAAAGAAATATCACCATAAACTGGGGCCAGGGGGCTACGCGACTGCCATGCCAAAGTGGGATAAAAAAGAGAAAAAGCTGCTTGCTAAAGGGATCACTCCAGAACCAATGCGCGAAGAATGGGAATTGAGGGCAAGAAATTGGTTCCTTGGGCATGGGAGTGAGTATGATGAAGATACAGGGGACCTTGTTTGCAGTGACGGGATTAGGATACCTAGGAAGACATGGCTTGAAGTGTTGAAAGAAATTCAAGAGGGGAAAATAAAGTTCCGTCCCGATAGAGAGAAAGACTTGCTGACAAAGGTCCTCGGGAATGACGAACACGGAGGACGAACACGAGGCCTTGGCCCTAGTTATCCGTGGGTGATTGGGTTTCCCAAAGACAAGGAGAGTTATAGAAGCCGAGCGAGAGCAAAGCAGCGACGGAAGGAGGAGGAGGGAGACATGTTCAACCAGTTACTAGCCAGAATTGAAAAGCAGCAGCATCAGATTGACGAACTTAGAGGAGTAGTGCGCCTGCAAGATCCTGCACTCGATATTACCGCCGGCCCATCTCAGCGGAGAAGCAGCATGGCTGATTCGGAGGTCCCGGCTGACGATGCACGGATGATAGATGGCGGTCCCGGCTACCCGTGGATGGAATCAAGGAGCAGATATCTTGTGAGCTCCATCAGAAGGTGAAGAACCTATCCCTGAAGGTGGCGGTCGGATGTGCTTTACCTTGTCCACCTGACACACGCTGGCATGGCCGTGAGATTCCAGCTGGCTATGCTAAAGTCGGGGAGGATAAAATCGTAACGGGGTTTGACTCAATGGAGCTTGACATCCCTAGACCTGAAGATGAGAGGACACTCGGAGAAGTAATGGGTGGTATCATTCTATGGGACAAGAACAACATCAAGCTTCCAGGCTCGGCGCCAAGGCCAACACCGCCTCCGAGTCGTCGCAGGTCACCTTCACCTCCATCACCTCCAAGAAGCCCACCCCATGACTACGACCACCACAGCGCGAGTCCATCTCGATCTCCGCCGCAGGGTCAGCCGTCTTCGCCGCCGCCTCCGCCCGCTAAGGACAATAAGCGGAAGCGTGCCAAAGACGCTCCGTCGATGAGTACTAACCGACGCAGCAGCCCAAAACGACAACTGTCGCCCCTCCCAAGTGTACCTCATAAGAATCTTCCCATCAGAACTTACGATCGTACTGACGAGGAAAACGCAGTGATCGCAAAGGCCCAAAAAGATGTGCATTTTCAAAAGAAGAAACCCGAGACTGCCCCGGTATACAGCAAGAAGCAAAAAGCGTATGCATATGATTTTCTGAACACACCATCGCAATATGAGCTGCCCCATAAGCCAGATGACTATCTACGCACACTTCAGAAGCAAGTGAAGAAGAGCAAATCAAGTAGAAGTGCAAGCGGGAGCAAATCAAGTAAAAGTGCAAGTGGGAAAAGATCAGACGTTCCCCAGATCGGAGAACAGGCCAAACAATCGATCCCACCCCTCAAGGTGTTATCCGAAGACGTTCCCCAACAGCTGCAGCAGCCAATAAATATGGAAGAAGTTGCGAAGTTGGCGGCCGATATGGGTGTGAGTGTTGTTGACTTGCTAGGTTCCCAAGACGACAAGTTACCCAAGTCTGATGTAGTCCCTACATATGTCCAAGGGCAGCCTTTGGTCAGCAAAGAGAGGCGCCAACAACTGCCAACACATATGCGGAATTTGCATGACTGGTACTTGAGAGTCGTAAAGGAGGACAGAACAATGATTGTGGCGAAAGTCCCACATGAGTACTACTTCCGAGCCGAGGAGATCCATGTTGAGTTTTCAGAACTCTTCCAGTTATACAATTTCGACGCCCTCGACAAATCTCTCATGAGTTGCTATTGCCTGTAAGTTGTTGAATTCATTGTCTACATATAAGTTGTTCAGTTCATTGCATGTAATTATCCTCATTATATCCTTTTGTACTCTATTATGCAGATGAATATCCAGGAATGTAAAAGAAGGACACTCTATAGTGTTGGGTTCATTGACCCAGATAAAGTACATATAGATACGCTAACGAAGAAACCCGAGGAGACGGCGGAAAACCTTCTAAGGTTTCTAACGGAGCAAAATTTCTGTGACCACATACTGTTTCCTTACAACTTCAAGTGAGGGTCTTACTCTGTTGTACACATTCACTTTTGTTTACTCGATGTTAAGTGTAATTGATGAGTTACTGACGTATATATAAACGTGTGCAGCTTCCACTGGATTCTGCTAGACATTCAACTTGATAAGGGAAGAGTTAAAGTCATGGACCCATTAAAGAGACGCCTGGAAGAGTTCCGCAGCATGCAGGACATGCTCCAGAGGTAATTTCAATCATTTTCGCGCTATATCGGTCTCTTTTCGTTGATTTCCTGAGATATCAGGTAATAATGAATAACTCATTCATTCATTTTCTTTGCCGGGCAGGGTTTGGAACCTGTTCAAGAGTGTGGTGACGGGTTTCTTTAGTGAGAAGCTGACGTTTACTCCGGTCTCGGTAAGTAGTACGAGATAGGACCGCGCATCTCTTCACTTCTAGTTTCAATACAATTATGATGCTAGATTATTATTTTGATTGAATTCTATTCTCGTAAAGTACGCGAGGCAGCCAATGGGGACGAATCTATGTGAATACTACGTTTGCGAATTCATTCGCACGTTTACCACTGAGCACAAAGATTATAGAGTCGACGTAAGCAATACATTCACAACATCATTTTATTACCATCACTTTTTGTTATCATGATTGAGATTCATATTGATCTCATTTTTTTTATATAGTTCAAGAGCATGCGGGTCAGCTCCTACCAGAGCAACGCCTACTAGGAATTGCAGAGAAACTAGCGGCATTTTTTATGAAAGAGATGGTAGACGATGTCAGACTATTTAGTGTGAATAGGCGTTAGTGATGATCCCCGTTTATTCGAATAGACGGGCTCTAGTCCCGGTAATTGTAATCTCCATGTAACTATCAAAATTGTATATATTTGTATACTCGATCGTAAGACAAATTATCTTATATATGCACGAACGTGTACGATATGTAGTAGCGCGTACAAATATATGAAAACTTTTTTAAATGAAAAAAAGAAATAAATAAAAGAATACAAAATGAATTCTCTGCCGCGACACAGAAAGTGCCCAAAAAGCTGCCGCGGCAGAGAATCATTTGTCGCGGGCCATAACACCAACCGGGACTAATGGGGATGCACCCCGCGCGCGCTGCGCCGGCCACGTGGAGGACCATTTGTCCGACCACGTGGGACAAATTCATGAAGCTTGAAGATCTGGACAAGGAGAAGCACCTGCTCGAGAACGACTGCCTCTCCGTCCTCTGTGATGTCACCGTCGACCTCGGACTGCGCGCCCACGAATACACCGATGAGGTCGATGCAGCGGAGGAACTCACCAAGGCGCCACCACCGTTCCACTTGCAGGGCCTCGGGAAGCCATCTGGAGCAAGCAGGCAGCGGACGTGAAGATCGATCTCGGGGACGGACAGATGTTCGCCGCGCACCGTTGGGTGCTCGAGGCCGGATCCCCCGTCTTCAAAGCAGATCTCGCTCTCGTCTCCAACGACACTGTCGCTGAGCTACGCGTGGACGACATGGACGCCGACGTGTGCAAGGCGCTGCTGAAGTTCATGTACACCAACTCGCCGCCGCAGGGCTCGGCGCGATGGCGCAGCGGCTGCTCGTCGCGGCAGACAGGTACGAGCTGGAGAAGCTGAAGCTGCTCTGCGAGGAGGCGTTTTGCAAGAACATCGACACGACCTCCGTGGTGGCCACACTGTCGCTCGCAGAGCGGCATCGTTGCCCAATCCTTAGGGAGGCGTGCATGCAGTTCCTCTCTTCTCCGGGTAACCTGAACGTGGTCTTGGCGTCGTCCGATGGTTTTCAGAAGCTCAAGACAGACTGCCCTTCTGCCCTGCTGGAGCTCTACATGCAAGAGAAGATGCCGCCACATGAGCAGTTCATTAGTACCATCTAGTCAATTAAGCAATTGTCCAGACTCTTTAGTTCTCCTTATTTTGATGGACAATATCCATGAGTTTTCTACGGTTAAAAACGCTACTATATAATACTCTCTCCGTCCCAAAATAGATGTCTGAAATTTGTCAAAATTTGGATGTATCTACAAATTTCAGACATCTATTTTGGGACGGAGGGAGTATAGATTTGAGATGTTTTATTCTACTGTTCATGACATGAAATATCTATGTTTGTTCTCATCCCAAAAACCAGACTGGCGAAAAAAATCAGAAATATGCTACAGTACTATATAGTTTATGTTTTTTCTGCATTGTGCTTCGGGACAATTTGTTACTAACAAAGGGCGAAATGACACAGGAAAGCACATGCCCTGTTGAACGATAAAATGATTAAAAAAAACCGCCACATTTGGTGCGGTGTTGTCAGCAAACAGTACACGTTCATTCAATTGTATTTTCCAACTCTTTGATTTCAAGATGTGATGGCCCAATACTGCCAAAGTGATTGAAACACAGGTTTTCATAACGCAAATTTGAGAAGCTACCACCTAAAAGTAACTGACAGCAGAAACTGTGGTTGCTCTGGCAAGGAAATTTCACAGCTGGATAATAACGCAACATGGAAGAGCAGATTATATGGAGCAGGCCAGAATTTTTCAGTCCCCAAAACGAATTAATCAACAAAAACTGTCTGCACATATGATCTCCTCACTATAGGAATCGGCCAAGATGCCGACGGCCGGACACCGTCGGCGTATGCACGCATGCCGTCGGCGTCTCGCCGTCGGCGTCCCGGACTGTCGGCGTACCCAATCTGCCGTCGGCGTACGCTGTGGTGGGCCCCACAACACGGCATCCCCACGTTTCCGTTAGCTCAACATACGCCGACGGCATTGCCGTCGGCCTCTGAGCACCACGTGGCCGCTTCCTGGGCGCCTGGGAGATGACATACACCGACGGCATTGTCGTCGGCGTATGGGTGACCATATGGTCCACTTCGGGCGACGTGGCGCCATCCAGTGCGTCCGCGACACACCCTACGCCGACGGCAATTTTCTTTTTTTGCTGGTTGTTGCTGCTGTTTCCAGCACATTTCAAATACACAAATATAATTTGAATTCATACACAAACATCACAAAACATCACATATAATCCAAACCATCATACAAATTCCAAATGACTCAAACACAATTCGAATTCATACAAACATATATACAAACTCCAAATGACACAAACATAGTCGAATTCATCCAAACATTCATACAAAACACACCCGGACACATCCTACATCTCCTGAGAGCTCGAGGTACCCATTTTGCCCGCGTGAGCATAGGCGAACGACCACGTGGGGCAGCCGCCGTCGAATCACACGCGGAACCCGGCGAGGCACGAGACGGTGTGGTCTCGCGCGGCGAACTCGGCGAGGCACCACCACCGCCATGCTCCACGAGCGCGCGCGTCGAAGTCGGCGAGGCAGAAGCACGACCAAAGGGTGCATTCCTAGAGCATCCCGATCCCTACATGTTTGAGTCCAAGTTAGCAACTTGGAAAGCACAGTACGGCGGTAACAACTGGTTTGGCAAATAACTTACCGGAGTCCTTGGCTTGTATGTGCGAGCGACCGCTTCCCTCGATGGGCACATGGGCGGCATCCCCACCCTAGGTGGACGCGGAGGCAGCGGATCCCGCACTCCAGTGGCAAAAAACTTCTCGCTCGCCTACAAGATAGTTTAGATGCAGGAGTTGTAGAAAAAGAAGGTTCAAACTAGAGGAAATGAGACTTGCCATATTTTGCAAATATAAAGGTTGAAACTTACAGCATCGCGCAACTCTTGCCACTCGTCATAGTCCGCTCTCTTCTGCAGCCACAAGTGATACTCCGCCTCATAGTCCGCGTAAGCGGCATCGAAGGCCGCCTCGAAATCAGGCTACAATTTCAAAATAGAACGAATCTCGTCAACTTAGCCACTTAGCTAGGAACGAATGCGGAAAGAGAATGAAATTGAGAAAAACTTACATCGGGGCGAGCTCGGGAAGGCCGTCGAGGAGGCAGGACAGGGGGGTCGTCGGCGGTGAGTGTAGCCTTGATACGCACGAGGCCCAACTCAGGAGTACGCGGGATTACCGCACTAAGACAGGGCAAACGGCCATGCTCCCAACCGTGCCCGGCCAGACCATCGCTCTCTCGTCGGTGTCATGCTCAAGAGGTCTATCCACCTCCGGATTAAGACCCTTGAACGACTCGACGTACCTATCTATGTTCTCCTCGGCACTGCCGAAGTAATCGGGAAACGAGGGCTGAGGCTCGGATAGATCGATCTTCTTCATCTTCATCCTCTCCCATGCTTGCATGTCCGACACAGGCTCCCCGATATCGGCCTCCTGCATTGCCAAAGAAGTGTTATGCGTATCAAGTAGGAACATGAGGGGAAATAAAGAAGGTTGTTCCATGTATATATATATATACCAGCTTTGCCTTGAAGCGATCATGGTTGCGGGCTCCCGCACAATGTGTCCCCCCGCTCCCACGGTTTGCCTTGTTCCGCTCGCTCAAGGCTTTGAACTCGGCGTTCTGCCCAAGCCACCTCGACGCCAACGCCTCCCACGCGTCTGCCTTACCATAGGCCCATGTGGGCATAACCTGAAAAAACAATACTCATGTGAAGAACAGATAATGCAATTGCAACTTAGCAGCAACATGTAATCTCATTGACAATTTACTTACCGACATGTAATCCTCCATGGTCATATCAGGTGGTTCCTCATGCTTCGGCGCCGTCTTGCATAACTTCTCAGAACTGTAATGATTGACGGAGGTATGCTTTACATTGTAGAATTGCTGTCGTGCCAACTTCTTGCAAGCCCCCTCCAAAGTCCTGTCCGCCTTGGCACGCTCCTCAGGAAGTACCCTATATAATTTCTTTAATCATGCACAAAAAACAAATTGTGAGAGCATGGTGGGGACATCAACTATGAACGAAATTCGAAAAGTTCAACTTACCCAAAACTTGGTGATCACGGCGTCAGAACATCTCCCGAAGCCCGGGTGATGGGCGGCCTGATAGTCTACCCAATGGGTGGCTAGCTTCCTCTCGCCGTTGGGGACCGTACTGTACAAGCCCGGCCAAAACTTCCTAATCAAAGCTCCAATCATGGTTTAGGGCACGGGCTCCGTGAGGATATGTCCAATTGCTGCACAAATAATTAAACATTAGTACATGTCAAATTGTACTGACCACAATGTAATTACCATGTTCAAAATTAGCATAGTCACTTACTCAATCCCATTAGGCACAATGAGGATTTTCTCCTCCTCGGTAGCAGGTTCCTTTGACTCATCAGGGACCATGGATTCCCCACGAATCTTTGGCTTCTTCTGCGACGCGGAGGCCCCCGTCTCCTGGTCTCGTAAGCCACGTCGCCAGAAGCGGAGGGTATGTCCGAAGACACGTCGCCCCCACCTCGTGCTCGTCCTGCACCTCGCCCTCGTCCTCCCTCACCTCGTGCTCGTCCTGCACCTCGCCCTCGTCCTGCACCTCGTCCCCTCGGAGGAAGTGCATCGGCACCTCCCCCTCGTCCAGCACCTCCTCTCTCACCACTGTCAGACAGGTAACGCGGGTTCGGAATAGGCTCTCTTCCACTTTTAGTAGCTTTCTTCTGGCGCATCGTCTTCACAAGGAGGCCGATGATTCCTTGCCTTGGCTCATCTTGGTCAATCACCTGCAGGAATAGATCTAAGCATTCAGTTCAATCCTCAAATGCATAGCAGTTAATCAATCTAATCCGTGAAACACAAAGGACAAATAAAAATGTTAGGCAACTAAATTGTTCACATGTCGTGCAGAAATATGCCTCATATACTAGATTGGACACACAAATTCAGGGATGGAGTAAGCGAAACCAGTAGGATGCAGAATATCTATATTCTTGCATATTACAAGTTTCACTTACACCACCCCTGAATAACATAGTGTCACCTCATTTTAATCATCGACATTGTAAACACACAACTCAAAAAAATGAAGTAGGGTCAACTCAAAAAAAATGAAGTAGGGTCAACTGAAAAAAATAAAGTAGGATTCAAAAAAAATATTATGCCTCATACTTAGAATATTATTGGAAACACACAAGCAATCCTGATAGCTTCGTTGAACCAAGTAGGAGGCACATAACTTATATGTGTGCATGATACAAGGTTCAACAAACTATCAGGATATCATATAGTGCGCCACATCATTTTAATCATCGGCATTCTAGAAATGAAGTAGGGTCAACTGAAAAGCATGCCTCATACTTAGACAGGACACACAAATTCAGAGACGGCGTTAGTGAGATCCAGTGGGATGCAGAAAATGTGTATTCGTGCATATCACAAGTCTCACTGACGCCGCCTCTGGATCACATTGTGTCACAACGTTTTAATCATCGGCATTCTAGAGAATACAAAACCACCCGCATCCGGATCGACATAAAAATAACATAAAGCAACTTAAAAACTATTATAACATGAACTCCCCCACAAACTGCACATGGATGTCAAACTTGTCACACGCCCAATCGAGCGAAAAATGAAACAAATGATACAAACATAGCACACAAACAATATTCAGTAGGATTGTGCTTACATATATCCTCCAATAACAGGGGAAAGATCCATCCATCGATCCTAGCGAGGTGGAAAGAGGCCGAATGGGAACCACCTATTCTATCTGCTCCCCTCCTCCATCCAAGAATCGATTTTGAGAGAGAGGAGTAGTAGGAGGATTCGGATTGGGTGTACCTTGAGAAAGCTGAATGTGCTGCCGACGGCGGCGGCAGGGCAGGGAGCTGCGTAGTCACCGACGCTAGGGTTGGCATCTGGAGGCCGGTCTAGGAGCCCGTCCGAGGACACAGATCCAAGGCGCGGGAAGGAGGTCACCGGGGAAAGAGGTGCGGCGGTCGTCATCGCGGAAGAGGGCGCGGGGAAGGAGGTCGCCGGGGAAAGAGGTGCGGCGGCCGGCATTGAGGGGCTCTGGGCGCCTGTGCGGAGAGGGGATGAAGGGGACGAGTTGCGGCGGCCTAGAGGAAGAGGTGGAGGGAGGCGGTGGAGCGCGGCGGCATGGAGGAAGAGGTGGAGGTGCGCCTAGAGGAAGAGGTGGAGGTGCGCCGCCGCTCTCTCCTCTCTATCGGGCTGTGGGGCGGGTGCGCGCGGGATGCGAAGTGAGAGGGGTGGGGAAAGATTTGGGGAATATTGGGGTCTAGGGTTTGAAAAAAAAATTAAATAATATTATTTTAAATCTTTTCTCCCGCCTTTTTTTCCCGGTATATGATGCATGTAAAATGCATACATGAACTTTGCACTATATCACACATATTCCAATCATATTTGCATCATATAAGGGTTATATTACTGTTATTTAATGATTTTAGGAAATAAATCAATTGTTTCCTATTTTTATGGAATTAACTCTGCGCAGGCAGAAAACCCTATTTCTTTCCTTTTATGTTTCAGGGACCCAAACAACGTCAAAAAATTATGGAAAAATACAGGCATCAGTATTTTGGAAGGAGGAAGACCTCGGAGCGAAGGAATCAAGAAAACGGAGTCCGCAAGGCAGAAAGGGGGTGGCCCACGCGGCCAGGTACTGTGGCCGCATGGGGCCCACCCATTTGGGCCTCGTGGCTCCGCTGCCGTCGATCTTTCGTCCACCGCCTTCGTCTTGACCTAAAAACGCCTATAAAAAAGGCCCCATGCCGTTTCGCGAAGAGAGCGCCGCACAAACACAGAAACACCGAAACGGAGATAGGAGCTGCAGATTGGACGGGGAAAACTCCGGCGGGGCGCTGCCGGCGTGGTCTCCTTCTTCTCCATCGACTTCTCCACCGTCTCCATGATGAAGAGGGAGTAGTCCACCTCTGGACTATGGGTTTGTGGAAGCAACTTATGTATCTCTCCTCTCTTGAGCTTCACTAATTAGTACCGTATGAGCTGCTGAACATGATTACGGTCATATTTGTATTACCTATGTGGTGGATCTTTCTATGAGTTAATATATGTTTGAGATTGCAATGTTTGTTTCAGTTATGAGTATAGATGCATATTATGTACCCCGTTCTTGTCTACTTGTTATGATCAAGCATGTTTATGAGAGCGTGTGTGGGTGATGTGTGCATTAGTTGGAGTAACGGGGAGTGTGTGAGTGCGGTAAGCTGACAACTTAATATCGCGATCCACTTGGGTTTTTACCTTACTTTGTTACCTCACTAGGATAAACTGAAATACCATGCTGCAAGGGTTGAGGGTGACCAAGCTTCTTCCTGTGACTAGATCCAGCATGTTTTTATTTTCACTTCATGTCATGAAACTTATTGCTATACTCTGAGTCATCTTAATTACTGAGGTGTTATGATTTGGTTTGCATCTTGGTGGGGTATAAGAGAGGCTAATAACCAAAAGGTCTCTATGTTAGGACGTGATGCCCATATATCTAAGTAACTTGTTATTAAACTTTGTGTTGCAATCTCATATGTTAACTCTGTGTGTGTTCCATTGTCTGCCACTTTATAAAGAGAGAGTGCGTTTGTGAAACCATGAACCCCAGTTCATTTTTAATCATAAGAAACACCTTACCAACACCATATACCACTTTTCCATTTTCAGCCATCATTAAATCCGAAAATACAAAAATACTTTTTATCTTGCATACATCATTAAAAACCCAAAAATATCATTTACCATTGCATCCACCACCATAGCATATTTATTCCTTGTTTGCATTGCATAACTATCTTGATATCATTCTTACACCTTGTGCTTGACAACCACAGGTGAGGTTGAGGACCAAAACATTTAACTTTGTTTTGTAGGTAACCAAAAGAAGGATAAGAAGATATATCTTCACTACTGATTCCCCGAGAGTTCGATATTAAACCCTCGAGTCACCCTCGTGGGGAAAACACCATTACCACTTACTACATACTCTGCACTTGGAGGCTCAACCTAACCCCGTATACATTTTCACTGCAGGTATCTACTACGGGTATCAAGACTGTTGTTGACGCCGTTGGCAGGGAGATAGAAGCAACAACACAATATATCCCCTAGTCAACTCAGCGATCAGCAGTATACTAAATATGGCTGGCTGTTAACAGCCGGGATATCTATATTTTTCCCGGCAGTTAGTCTGCCTTCTCTAAGTTTTGCCGGCTGTTTACTTTTCCTGGCAGTTAAATTGCCGTCTAAAGTCGACTTTTCCCGGCTGTTATTTGCCCCCAAATTTGGTCCGTGGTGTAGTGTATGTCGCGTCGTTGACAGGTTTGGTGTAGTGTATGCCCCCTAGCTTGTGGTGGCATCCCGACGCTCCGGACCCCCTCTCCGGACCCCCTCTCCGGCGAAACCCTAGCCCAGCCGGAGAAAAGTCCAACTTATCATCTACAATCTTAACCGAAGCCGGAAGAGGGTAGCAAAGTGGAACTAGTTTAGAAGGTCATGTTTCATCACAGATACCACAACGGTTTAGGAAGATTCCTTCCGGTTGACCCCACGGTGCACGTTTTGCGCGCTATCATTGCATGTGAGACCAAAATTTGCTACAATTAATTCAGAAAAATCTAAAAAAAGGAAAACCAGCGCACAACGTCATTTTATGTGACCTTGGTTTTGGTGGGGTTCCGACGCTTCGGGCCCCGCTTCGGCGAAACCCTAGATCCACTGGAAAAAACCCTAACGTTTTCGTCTACCCCCTTGAACGTCGTCGAAAGGGGGTAGGCCAGTGGACTTTTTTGCTTGGTTGTGTTAGGTTAGTCCATGGGAACATACCAGACCAACTTCTATCACAAGTTCTCACAAGATTTCCCCCGGTTCGCCCGAAACGGGAGTTTTCACCTCTAAGTGTAGAAACTTAGTAGAGAGAAAGTGACGTCGGTGAAGCCGGTCACACAACGGAGTAGGATCTTTCACATTTGAAACACACAACATACTTGTATACATATGGTATGGCACAACCTTGGTTTTGGTGGGGTTCCGACGCTCCGGGGCCCCGCTTCGGCGAAACCCTAGATCCGCTGGAAAAACCCTAACGTTTTCGTCTACCACCTTGAACGGCGTCGAAAGGGGGTAGGCCAGTGGACTTTTTTGCTTGGTTGTGTTAGGTTAGTTCATAGGAAGGTGGGAAACCAACTTTTGTCACAAGTTGTCACAAGGTTGCCCCTTGTTTGCCCGAAACGGGAGTTTTCACCTCTAAGTGTAGAAACTTAGTAGAGAGAAAGTGATGCCGGTGAAGCCGGTCACACAACGGAGTAGGATCTTTCACATTTCAAACACACAACACACTTGTATACATATGGTATGGCACAACCTTGGTTTTGGTGGGGTTCCGACGCTCCGGGGCCCCGCTTCGGCGAAACCCTAGATCCATTGGAAAAACCCTAACGTTTTCGTCTACCCCCTTGAACGGCTTCGAAAGGGGGTAGGCTAGTGGACTTTTTTGCTTGGTTGTGTTAGGTTAGTCCATAGGAAGGTGGGAAACCAAAGTCTATCCCAAATAAACACAATATTCCATCTGATTCGCCCGAAACGGAGTTTTCACCTCTTAGTGCAGAAACTCACTAGAGAGAAATTGAAGTCGGTGAAGCCGGTCACACCCCGGAGTAGGATATTGCACATTTACAACACACAACACATTTGTATACATATGGTATGGCACAACCTAGGTTTGGGTGGGGTTCCGACGCTCCGATGCCCCGCTTCGGCGAAACCCTGAATCCGCTGGAAAAAACCCTAACGTTTTCGTCTACCCCCATAGATGTGCGTCGAAAGGGGGTAGGCCAGTGGACTTTTTTGCTTGGTTGTGTTAGGTTAGGCCATGGGAAGGTGAGAAACCAAAGTCTACCCCAAATCAACACAAGATTCCATCCGGTTCGCCCGAAAGGGGAGATTTCACCTCTAAGTGCAGGAACTCACTAGAGAGAAAGTGAAGCCGGTCACACCCCGGAGTAGGATATTGCACATTTACAACACACAACACACTTGTATACATATGGTATGGCACAACCTAGGTTTGGGTGGGTTCCGACGCTCCGGGGCCCCGCTTCGGCGAAACCCTGAATCCGCTGGAAAAACCCTAACGTTTTCGTCTACCCCCATAGACGTGCGTCGAAAGGGGTAGGCCAGTGGACTTTTTTGCTTGGTTGTGTTAGGTTAGGCCATAGGAACATGAGAAACCAAAGTCTACCAAAAAATCAACACAAGATTCCTTCCGGTTCGTCCGAAAGGTGAGTTTTCACCTCTAAGTGCAAGAACTCACTAGAGAGAACGTGAAGCCGGTGAAGCCGGTCACACCCCTGAGTAGGATACCGGACATTTACAACACACAACACACTTGTATACATATGGTATGGCATAACCTAGGTTTGTGTGGGGTTCCGACGCTCCGGGGCCCCGCTTCGGGTAGGCCAGTGGACTTTTTTGCTTGGTTGTGTTAGGTTAGGCCATAGTTGAAATAAAAACACACATACCCCAACTCTTGCGAAGATTCCCCCCGTTCGCTCGATGTGGGAGTTTCCAACTATATACCCAAAAACTCGCTAAGGAAACAGTGATGCTCGTGAAGCCAGTCATACCACGGGGCAGGATAAATTGAGCCATATATTTAATATTTATGTTGTAGGTGTATATTACATGTGTTGTTTTTATTTATTTTACATGTATATGTTGTAGGGTCGGGTTCCGGAAGAATCAAACCGTTATTTTATGCGGGTGGGATACCGTAATTGGGAGGGAAATGCTAGATCCAATATATATATAAATTATACCTACATTAAATATTATAGATCCAATTTATATATAAATTATACCTACATTAAATATTATATAGAGAAATAAATAAATCTAAATTAATTTATAATTAGTTAAAAAAACAATTATACGCCGACGGCTAATTGGGAGGGAAATGCTAGATCCAATATATATATAAATTATACCTACATTAAATATTATAGATCCAATTTATATATAAATTATACCTACATTAAATATTATATAGAGAAATAAATAAATCTAAATTAATTTATAATTAGTTAAAAAAAAGACAATTATACGCCAACGGTAGCCGTCGGCGTATCAGGGCTGCAAAAGGCCTCCCGTTTGAGCACCGTCAAGGATGGCGTTATACGCCGCCGGCCCTTTGTACGCCGACGGCGGCCGTCGGCCTATGTCGGGCTACGCCGACGGGGTTCGCTATGCCGACGGCCGCGTTCGTGGCTCCCCGATCTCGCCTTATACGCCGACGGCCCCGACATTTGGCCGTCGGCGTATAATCAGGCCGTCGGCGTCTTGTGCCTTTCCTGTAGTGCCTCGTCTTGCGAACACACAAAACTGACAACTCAATCTTTTCAATGTGTCTTCCTAGAATAAAATGTTTAATTCCACATGATTCAGACATAGCTATCAATGTTTAACCAGTTCGTTTCTATAAGAACTTATCTTGCGAGACCAGGGTAACAAAGTTGGAACAGTAAGAGGTACAAACAAACAATACAATTACTATGCGGAGAGATATATGTGGTGTACAACAAAAAAAAATATCATCATCTCACATAGACACACGATGTTGTCAAGCCAACAAGGTGATTAGAAATAAATTAGCTGACGTTGTCGACGCACCAAGAGCACCCAGCTAGGTTGACGAACAACGAGACGGAGCAGATTCACAAATGACCTGGCAAACAACTTAACGCCTAACACGACCACCACCACCACCAGGTCCTGATTGCCCCCTCGGACCCGTAAAACGAGCATACTGTAGCCGCAAATGAGGTGAACTGCGGTCATGTTCATCAAACTTATATAGCCTGCAAAATCAGCCAAGGATATTTACAAATGTTTAGAAGCTGCGTACGAACGTTAGCATCTAAGCAGCAACAGATTGTCAAACGGCCCAGCAATATATGAGTAAAACTCCATTAAAGATCTACGTAAGCAATTCCAAGCAGGCCGTTGACAGACAGCAGCACCTTATCTCAGAATGGCGACTAAATTTGCAGAATAGCATACCCAAAATAAGTTTGTATATAGCTATCCATTTAGAAAATGCCTTCAGAACTACCAAGGATGCCATAACAAACTCTTGCATGCAATGTTTCAAGCATTACCTCGACATATTTAACATGTTAACTCACTTGATTACTTCTACCCAGCTAGAAAATTGTGTGCACTGAATAATTACATGCCATCCATACCTTTGCTAAAATGGTTGACAAAAATGCACACAATTCAAGAATACTTTATTCAAAGGCTTCGAACTACTACCATTGCTCACAAACAGCCATATGGATATTGAGAAATGAATGAGTCAAGTTTATTCTTCTAGTAGAATTATCAGACAACTATCACTCCAGGGAAAAGAAAATAAAACACAATAGTTAAGATCAAAACAATATACAACATAAGAAATTCATGGCAAATTGGTGCTGATGAGACCAGCGTAATATCATGTGGTCACAGCTGTCAACTTCAGGACCCCCGAGTTGCTACAATACTTAATGCAACCAAAAGTAGCTCGGGAATAAAGACTGGCAAATGGTTAGTGTCAACAAAATATTCTTACCTTGCAAAGCTTCCATGGCAATAGCTGCTTGGGCCGCATTAGCGAAATCAACAAAGCAGAGCACGATTGGATCGCCACCAGGCTGTCAGAAGAAAAGGAGTTATAAGAATGAATGAAAATCAAATGTGAGGCAAGGCCTGGCAAACACCCTCTAGTTCACTTACATGTCTTGGGTCTTTTGTTACGAGCCTCACCTCCTGAAAGCCAACAAATGGTCGAAATATATCTGGGGGTGGAAAAATGAAGGACCAACAGCTACAATATGAAGAAGGCATGAAGGGCAACAAATGCAGTTTAAGAACACAAAGATTTAGAAAAAGAGTTACAGAAAAGGTATAGGCCTATAGTGTTCAAGGATACGAGAAACTTCTCGGCGTTCACAATCAGTGGGGATGCCTTCAATGAATAAGGTGTTTGAGGCATCTGGGGGGAAGGGGACGTTCGGAAATTCCACCACCAATACCAGCATTCCTACCATCCATACCCCCAGCAGGCACCACATGGTCATCAGATTGGTAACCAGCATTAGCTCCCGCAGCTGGCCTAATAGATCCCCCAGCAGGTCCAGCGCCATAGGGTTGAATTTGCTGAAGTTCACAAAAACGTTAGCTGATAGTGTTGTGTAGTAGACAATTACGCAAGGAAATGAAGATCAATACCCCAGTACGTAGAAAACGCTCATAGGAAGCATTAAGAGCCTGTGTTTCTCTCACGGCAGCATATCCTGCCCTATCTTCCTCACGAGGGTAATAGCCAGCCATCTCGTGAGCACCAGGTACATCTAAAAAGGGAGGAAAGCTAGAAGTAAATGTAGGGGTCAGGGCATATTATTGCAGAGCCTTTCCAAGTACATTTCTAATTTTATACTAGTTTTAACTTGGACAGACATCCTGTATATAAAAAAACAACACAGTTTACAACCATAGCATAGTTTCGACAGGAACTTCTCCACAGCCAAAAATAATCCTCCCCTTAGTATCATGGGTCCCCTCAGTGGAGGAGCCTTACTTCAGCCCAATTGTTTGTAAGTAATATCATGGGTTCCCTCAGTGTCATTGGGCTTGGGGGCAAGAATATACGCTTTGAGCCGATTTTCCTTGGACTGATGGGCCAATTTGTAAGGAATTATCTACTCCCTCTGATTCAAAAAAGTGTCGTGAGTGAAAAATAATATTTTATGAAAAATCAAAGAAAGTGAAAAAAATACTTAAAAATAAATCCTTTGGCGTGAAGTCTTTTCATGTGTACTAGTTGGTACGAAAAATAATAAACTTGAGTTTTTACAAACTTTTCGAAAACATAGTATGTGCGTGGGGAAAAAAGTTGTATGCCGACGGCCAGACATATGCCGACGGCTTTTGTAAAATTGTGTATTCAAGGATTACATTTAGCCGTGGTTGTTGTAAAGTTCTTTTGTAAATATGGGCTACATGGAGACCTTTTTTCTAAAATTCGAAATCGACATTTCTAAGTTTTCAAAAATCGCGAACAAATTCTCGGATGTAGATATTGTTGAGATCTACAGTCGTGCAAATTTTGAACTCCAAATACGTTGTATTTTGGACTGTACAAAAAGACAAATAGAGGAAAATTTCAAAATTTTAAAACTGTGTATTCTTCACCACCCAGATACACACGTTTGTCTTTTTTGTGGAGCTCAAAATATAATGAATTTGCAGTTGAAAATTTGCAAAATTGTAGATCTCGACAATATCTACATCCGAGAATTGTTTTGCGAGTTTTGAAAACTTAAAAGTGTCGATTTCGATTTTTTAAAAAAGTAATTCCATGTAGTCTGGGCTCCATTTTAGGTTTTCACGATAAAACCGTGCTAGTAAAGGAATAAAGGAAATACACGGGCAGCTAACCTGGTCGGACACAAGTTCTAAACCGATCGAATAGGGATTGATTACTTTAGTCGGTCGTGTCCGTGTTAGCCTTGTCGATTAGGATTGGAATACAGATTCGAATCAGAGTCCTAGAAGCATAGTCCATGCACTATATACTAGTTGAATTTGGACGGCACGCCCTTGATGTTTTTTTTTGGTAGTATATATATTTTTTGTCAACTAAAATGTTATCTAAATTGGTATGTTGGAACATGTTTTTATTATGTCATGAATAGGTAGTTTTTTTTTTTGAGAATTTCTAATATATTGTATGTAATATTCAAATATTAAGTGGATCGAAATGGTCAAATATGTTTGCATTTCGACGTCAATATTTAAGTGAAATCAGGAAAATCCATTTGAATTTAGTTCTACATTTGCGAAAAGTTCGTTCGCATGGTGTTGAAATATTGGCCAAAATGAAATGTTGTAATATTTTTTGTTATTTGTTATGAGTATTTTTTTTGAGCATTTGCGTTATATTTTTGTGGACCATCGGAATATTAAGTAATTGGAAATGTCTGAAAATGTTGGTATGTGAACTTAAAAGGTGGACACGCCGCACCCGTGTGGTGGAATTCAAATTTGAAATTGTCGACATTTGTAATTTGTGTAGATTTGGGAATTGTTAGTATGCAAAGAGAGTTCATGTTTGCAAATTGTCTAGATTTCGAGAAGTAGGCAAATTAGAAAGTTATTTAAATTAGGTTTTTTTCACGTTAATAAAATGGTTAGATCTGAAAGGTAGTTGGAATTTTGAAATATTCAAAATTGAAAATGTCTGTTTTCGGAAGTTGTTTAGATTGTAAAATTGTTGGAATTGAAAAAGTGTATAGGTTGAGAACTCGTTTAAATTAGCTGAAATTATCAAATGGGGGAGATATTTATGTTTGAATTATCTGTACGTTTAGTAAATGCTCAGATTTTGTAGACATGTTGATATGCTGGTAATATTAGTGAATACCGTTGTGTGGAAAATTCAAATTTGGAAATGTTCACACTGAAATGTATTGAAATTTAGAAAATGTTTGCACCTTTAGAAAATTTCTTGGAGAACACCGTGGTATGGAAAATTCTAGTTTGGAAATATGTGCGTTAAAAATTGTTTAGTTTTGTATATAATGAAATTTGGGAGAAATATGCATTTTAATTTTAATTAAATTTCGGTCTTTAAGATGCTGTTGTGTGGAAAATTCAAAATTGGAATTGTGCATAGTCACTGAAATTTTGTACGGTGCACTGAAATTTAGAAAATGTTTACATTGCCTAATTACACCTTGCCTAATTTAAAATTTGTTTAAATTTCAGTGGGAAACACCATGGTATGGAAGATTTAAGTTCAAAATTGTTTAATTTTTGAATATAATGAAATTTGGTATGGAAAATTTAAGTTTAAAATTATGTAGTTTCTGAATATAATGAAATTTGGGAGAATTTTAAATTTGGGAGAGACTTTAAGTTTAGTTAAATGTTGGTCTTTAAAATACCGTCGTGTAGAAAATTCAAATTTGGAACTGTGCATGGTGCACTGAAATTTAGAGGTCTTTAAGATACTGTTGTGTGGAAAATTCAAATTTGGAATTGTGCACGGTCACTGAAATTTTGCACGGTGCACTGAAATTTAGAAAATGTTTGCACATTGCCTAATTACACCTTGCCGAATTAAAAAATTTGTTTAAATTTTAGTGGAATATACCATGGTATGGAACATTTTAAGTTTGGAAATATACCTAATTAAAAATTTGTTTAAATTTCAGTGGGAAACACCGTGGTATGGTAGTTTTAAGTTTAAATTTGTTTAGTTTTTGAATATAATGGAATTTGGTATGGAAAATTTAAGTTTAAAATTGTTTAGTTTCTGAATGTAATGAAATTTGGTAGAATTTTAAATTTGGGAGAGACTTTAAGTTTAATTAAATGTTGGCCTTTAAAATACCGTCGTGTAGAAAACTCAAATTTGGAACTGTGCTTGGTGCACTGAAATTTAGAAAATGTTTACATCTTGACTAATTACACCTTGCCTAATCAAAAATCTGTTTAAATTTTAGCGAGAACATCGTGGTATGGGAAATTCAACTTTGGGAAATATGTGCAGCAAAATTTCTTTAGTTTTGGATATCGTGAAATTTGGGAGAATTTTGAACTTTAAATTTAATTAAATTGTGGAGTTTAAAATATCGTTATGTCGAAAACTCAAAATCAGAAATGTACACATTAAAATTTGGTTGGATTTCGGTGCCCTAAAATTTAGAAAATGTCTGCATCTTGCCTAATCGCACCTTGCCTAATCGAATGTTTGTTTAAATTTCAGTGGGAACACCGTGTTATGGAATATTCAAGTTTGAAATTTTGTGTGCCACAATTTGTTTAGTTTTGGATATATATATATATATTGAAATTTGGGAGAACTCTGCATTTTTAAATTTAATCAAATTTCAGAGTTTAGAAAGAAGCAGGGAAAAAAAAACAGAGGGGTAAAAAAAAAAGGGCCGAGGTTATTATGTTTTTTTCCATGTTGGTACAAATTGGTTATTATGTTTTTTCCATGTTGGTTATTATGTTTTTTTCATGTTGGTACAAATCATTTTTTTTTGTTTGAGTTGTATTTAAAAAGTTTTGAAAGTTTTGATTTTTTTTGTTGAAGGCATATGAAATGACTGTTTTGATGTTCACAATTTTTCTACAAATTATTGAAATTTTGTTTTCGGGTCAATTCTATTTGTTTGGAATTTGAGATTTTAAATAAGTTGGGAAAAGGTCCTAAAGCATTCGGGATGACTACATTGATTTTTACAAATACTCGGAATTTGGTTTGAACTGATTTGGATTTGTATTTCAAAAGTTTGAAAAGATTTAGAAAATAATAAACAGAATGGGAAAAAAAATAGAGGGCCGAGGCAGGCGCCCAGGAGCAGGCCGGCCCGTCTGGCCAGCCCAGGCCCACTGCGACGTCGCGCTGACGTCGGCAGTGGCCGGAGCTGCCGCGGCAACGGCGCGCTCGGCGCCGCCGCGTCCGGGCGAGCTAGGAATCGGGAGTGAGCGCATCGGACGCGCCGCGATGCGGACGACCCGCAGGTGGCGGCGCGGCCGCAGATCGTGGCCGGTGCGTCGCCGGCGAGCGCAAAACGCCGCGACGGTCAGCGTCCGCGGCGACGGCGATTCCGCCGCGGATTTGGCGTCCCGGCACGCGGCGCTGGGGGAGGAGGCGGAGGCGAGGACGGCGAAGCCTCTTCTGTTCGTCGATCTGGACGCGGAGGCGCGCCGCGGTCGTGGAGCGCGTCGCGCGGAGAAGGACGAACTGTAGCTAGCTACAGTAACCGGGGCGCGGAGAGGCCGCCGTTTTGGCGAGCCATTATACACTCGCTATGCAACCAGAAAATTAGAGATAGTGCTCTCTGCCTCTCTTAAGCCGTTTATTTAATGCACTGGGTTCAGATATTTCCACATTCGTCGAGATATAATGTCCGACGCATCCTTTTGTGACATGATTAATGCTGCAGTCACAGATCACAAGCAACAAATAGTACCAAGCAATCAAAAGTAAATTCTGCAAGCGCAATCCTGCACCACTTAAATACTAGACAGAACTGTCGGATAAGTTTCATCCTAAATTGAAACCAAGCTCGCAAAATTCCAGTCTCCCTCACACAGTAGTGCCACTAAAATTGAGGTATACCACATGAATCTGCTTCGATATTGCTGATTTTGGCACCACTAACTAAGTAGTCATGCAATTTTTCCCATCAGGGTACACTCCCTTTCAAAGGTTGAAGACCCAAAATCCCCGCAGCCCTGACGCTAATACTCCACATATCATTACTTGACTGAATTAGAAACAGTGAGCACACTACAAAACGAGACACCAACTCAACTAAAGGCAACCAAACAATCACACCTAATCCCGGGTGACGTCATCTTGGGTGTAGGCCAGGCCAAACCGAATTGACCAGACACGCGGAGCTAAAACCCTAAATATTCGCGCCGGTACCAAATCCGAACGCGCAAGACTACGAACGGGTCAAGCCGCGGAAGGTGCGGGTGAGAGGACAGAGGTAGAGAGCGAACCGGCGGAGTAGTCGGCGGGGCGGGGCGCTTGAGGGGCTGCTGCTGCTGCTGCCCTGGAGGGGCCGCGTTCGGGGCGCCGGCGGAGAGAGGCAGCATCTGCTGCTGGTGCTGGGGCTGCGGGCGCGGGTCGGCGTACCTCCAGTGCGCGTCGGCCATGGCTGCTGCGCCGCGCCGCGCCGGTGGAAGGTTCTGGATTCGCCGGAGAGAGATCGGAGGCGGAGCGAATCCGGAGAACATGGGGTGTAGGATCCCAGCAGAAACATCATCGCCAAGGGGAAAAAACTGAAGAACATGACAGTTTCAGCAGAAAGATCATCATCAAGTCAAAAACCTCCAAGGGAAACAAACATGGTCTGTTTCCAGCAGAAAGTACAATAAGCTCTTAGATGTAGAAACATGATAAAGCTCAGGGACGAAAAACATACAGCAGTGGGATCCCAGTAGTTTCTCTTGTTAGTTCTTGTAACAACAAAAAAAAAGCACAAATGTTCTATGCCATTGTAGTTTGCGCCAGCATTGAAGAATTTGTGTCTTCATGGACCACACGGAAGATTCGCATGAAAAGTGTAGCAGGTGAAACCTTTTTTTTACTGCACATATGTTATAACTGGATGTAAAACTGGGTACTTTTTTGCTTTGTCGAATTGAGGATGTCCATGATTTGGCTTCAAGACCATGCAAATGATATATAGTGTTGGCTGGAATGGAAAAAGATCAAAGAAATCATGTTAGAAATTACTTTAATTTTGCATGAAAATAGATGGAACATTTAAGATCTGCGGAAAGTACATGTAAGAGAGCTAGCAAAATCAATTTCAAGCCTCGACTGGATGCTCATTTATTAGGCAAACCGACAGGATTTTCTCACGAAGCTGCCGAGGCCCTTCTAAAATTATTTAGGTTCCGTAAATCTAACCAACAATCCAATCGACAATCGAGCCCTCAGACTATAAACTGTTACTATTCTAGCAGGTATGGACATGACCTTTCTGCCTGGTGGTATTGACCTGAACATGTGTAAAAAAACTACATCTCTCACATTATTTGATGGTATGCAGTAAGTAAAAACTAAATATATATTGGGGATGTAAGAGAACATACATAAGTTGTATGCAAACTACATATTCCCATCAGTTATATGGGAAACTACATTTTCCCACCATTTGATAGTACAAAGTAATTTTAACATCTAAATTACATCTTCATGACATTGAAAAGGTATGAAATCGTCGAAAGTTACATGGAAACTACATCTCTCCCATTTGAAACTACATGTCCGACTCTATTTGATGGTCTGCAGTAAGTAAAAACTACATATATATTGGGGATGTAAGAGAACATATATAAGTTGTATGCAAACTACATATTCCCATCAGTTATATAGGAAACTACATTTTCCCACCATTTGATAGTACAAAGTAATTTTAACATCTAAATTACATCTGCATGACATTGAAAAGGTATGAAATCATCGAAAGTTAAATGGAAACTACATCTCTCCCATTTGAAACTACATGTCCGACACTATTTGATGGTGTGCAGTAATTTTAACATGTAAATTACATCTACATGACATGGAAAACTACATGTCCCCATATAAGAAACTACAACTCTCTCCATAAGTGACATCATGTGGAAAAAAAAATGGTATCCATAATTAGTTGCATTGTTGTTTTAATAATGAAGTTACATCTATCTGAGATTTAGTTTCCATCAAATTTCTGCAAAATAATGAACTCGGCATCCTACCAAAGAGAATCGGAATACATCTTTATGTATATTGTAGCTAAAAAGCGCTAGAAAATTATATCTACATACACAATCGCTACCGGAAAAGACACAAAAAACATGACTAAGGACTAGAGGATGGTCAAGGAAGAAATCCACCTCGGGAGGGGCATTCATCCAAGCACCAGCAATTCTTAGCGGCTAGAACCGACAAAGATTACAACCATCACATGCTCATGTACAAAAAGACAGTAGTATAAGCGCAGTACACACTAGTTTGAGGATGATCACAGGTGTATGAAAAAAATAGGATGAAACATGCTTAAATGGATAAATGCTGACCAACATACAGTCAGAGATATAAACGAATAATCAAGCTTTTCATGCATTTCGAGAACACGAGCTACAGCCCTGAATAGTGAACCAAGAGCAAAGAAATCGGATCACACACGCAAGCAAAATCCACTATTTGGATCAAAAGTTTCTCAATCAAGGAGATGAAAATCTGAGAAACGTCTTGCCCAGATCTGAGTGCAGGTCGTCACCCGCGTGGTGTCCTTGAGGTGCCACATGTTCCTCGACGTTCATCCGCGGCGCGCAGCCGCTGGTCTCCTCGACCCAGCTGCGATAGAGGTGGAACGCTGGGGCCGCCGCTCATTTCCTCGATCTGGACGCGCACACAAGGACGCTGATGGCGACCCCTCCTGCCCTGCTCCACTACCCGTGGCTCACCGACGAGGCGCGGGCGGAGCTCGATGCCTTCCGACGGGATCGAGTCTGCGGCGCGCAGCTCGCGGCGGAGGGTCGGGGCCACACGCTGCTCTGGCTCCCCCCCAGCGCGACTAGCCATGGCGCGCAACTCGCGGCGGCGGCGAGGCGTAGTTAGTATTCCAGTGACACTCACCTGGACGAGAAGAGAGAAAATCTAAGGCGACGTAGAGGGAGCAGGTACTCAGCAGCTGGATGCACCTCTTCCGCTGTCCCTTTCCACCATGAATGACCCCTTCTCCCTCAGTTGCGTCGAACGGATTCCGCGAACTCCGCTGCTCCCGCACCCAAATCGACACCAACCATCCGACGAGTGGGCTCGTCGAGCGAACCCGCCGGTCGATGGAGATCACCGCCGGATCAAACCGACGAATATGTGAGCTATTTTTGCGGAGACGGGGAAGAGATGGGGGAGAGAAGCGAAGGGGAACAGCTCGGTTCCCATTGCAACCGTCGGTTGTTTTTGGACAGACGCGACGTGCAGTTGGTGTCGATGTCTGCCGCACGATCGGATCGAACGGCGCGCGCGGTGAGCACTTTTTAGCGACGCGAGAGTGCGCAGGCACTGAATAGATTTTGCTTTTTTTTGGGCAAGTAAACAGTTTTTTTTTCCGAGAATTGCAAGTAAACGGTTTGGATGATTGGATCACACCGTTGGCTCCCTCGACACGCACAAAGCGTGAACGGTCTGGATGGGTTCCACGACCGCGTTTGGGGACCCATTCCTAATACCAGTCACAATGAGAGTATCATAGAGTAGTATCATGCATATGATACTTGTATATAATATCATTTCCACAATGCGTAGTATCATGTAGTAGTACCATGATGTCATTGTATTTATTTTTTTGTAGAATTTCAATTTAAATTGTGTACAAGATTTGTTTAAGATTAGTTTATCTAGGTCTACATGATATGATACCGTATCTACCTATGATACCAACACCATCTCTTTCATCATTAATTGCAGTGACACATAAGCAATTTGCATGCATGTAATGCATAATACCACCTATGATACTTCCATTGGGGCTAGTCTAAGGGCATCTCCAGCGGGCCGACGCATACCGGCGACCCATCTTGTCCAAAAGCGTCCGGATGGGTCGACCCGCGGACACATTTTGGGTCATGGTCCGGCCTGCTAGGCCAGAACGCCCAGCGGCGCGACCCATCCTGTCCACCCCGCCCACTGTCAAGGTCTGACGCTCTGTCTCTAATGGCGATGGGACGTCGCCAATCCCCCACGCCGGTTTCCCACGCGGGCTATAGATTCCCGCCCTCGCTCGCTGCGTTTCCCGCGCGCCGACGGGAAAACTCCCGCCGCATGCTATGCCATTTTCCCTGGCGCGGCGGGAAAAATCCCGCGCCGGGGCATGGCTTTCCCGCCCTCGCCGGAGCTATAAAAGCACGGCCGCGGGTAGGCCAATCCATCGTCCAAGAGTAGTAGTAGCAAATATTTAGCCATGCCTAGGCGTAGCCCGCGAAACCACGGGGTGGAGGGGATAGCCCTAGAAGCCGCTGCTCAAGCGGTGCTCGAGGTGCGCCACGGCGCCGCGACCGATGCGGTGGCAGAGGCCGCCGCGCGCGAATCCGCCGCTCTGGCAGTGCATCGGCTACAGCGCGACGCGGCGCGAGTTGCAGCGCCCGATGTAGAGGAGGTGCATCGTGTCGCGCTTGCCGCAGCCGTCGCCACGGTGGCGGCCATGGACGTCGCGGAGGACGAGGACGACATCAACTTGGGAGACGAGCCCGCGAAAGCCATCCAGGAGAGGAGCGACGAGCAACAGGCCATCGTCCGCTCCCACAACTCCGCGCAAGTCGAAGCCGCTACGCGCGCGGGATGATGCCGACCGCGAGGTGAGGGAGCACTGGGCAAGGGAGATGGACGCCATGTACGCTCGCCATACTAACGAGCAGGGGGCGAGGATGGTGGTGGCTGCGGAGGAATACGCCCGCATGGAGGGCTTGTACCGGCCCCTAGGGCGCCGCCGGGGCCGCCTGGGGCGCGGGGGTGCCCGCGGCGCTGGACGCGGCAGAGGCTAGGATAGTTTAGGCTAGTTTAGGGTGGTCCAATGTAACCCCGCTGTCACAGTGTTGGGAAAACTGATTATCTGTTTAATGTTTCAATGACATATGGACCCCAACTTGGTACTATGGCCCACCAGCGCGGTCCGCGCGCTGTCCGCGCCGACGCATCGGCCACCCAAATTTGGTGCGCCGATGGGTCGCGTCGGACGCGTCAGTCCGGATGCGTCACACCGCTAGACGGGCCGCGCGCGCCGCGGTCGGTCCGCGCGGACACGTTCGGACGCGGGCGGACCCGATGCGTCGCCCCGCTGGAGATGCCCTAAGAGCATGACTAACAGCACCCGTAAACGGCCGAAAGCCTTATTTTTTGGTGACTATACGGGTTATGGGCCGCGTGGGCGAGCTAACAGAGCCCGTATAGGGCCCAGCCGATAAATAATTTTCACGAGCCCCCGTGAATGTCCCGTTCCAACCCCTACTAGTACCGCTCGAGCGGGCGGAGACAGGTCAGAACCCGCAGTTCTCCGCCGCGAGCTAACCCTATCCCCGCGCCGCCGCCGCTCACCCTCGACAACTCCGGCGAGCGATTCCTGTCGCGCCGACCACAGATCCGCGCCGCCGACGACGAGATGGCCACCCTGCACCACGGATGCGGCCTGGGGGGATGCGTAGCGGCGGTGGAGGAGGAGGAGGCGGTGGCAGGCGGCCGCCTGCAAGCTCGCCGCATCTGTGCGGCGACGACGCACGGAAGAAGCTCGTGCGCTTTGATGGCCTGCAAGAGTATAGATCAGTTGTAGCTAGTTTCAAAAATAAGAGTATCGAATCCACGGAAAGCTACTAGTAATGGTTGAATTGCCCCTCGCTACTATCTATTAAAGGCTACTTGTAAGTCGCTCCTTGATCTCAAGTAAGAGTGTTTAAAAGAGAGTTGTTTGATTTTAATAAAGTAAACAAAGCTGTAAAAATAACGAGCGTAGTAGGAACTGTAAGGGAACTCAATAAGGCGAAGTATTCTCGGGATTTAGGATCCACCTCTAGCATTTGTACTAATCACGATTAGGATAAACCTATGTCTTTAATTATGTTGTGTGTGGAGAGAGCTCCATAATAAGATGTGCCCAGAACACCATCGGTCATCACATCTCTAAATAACCACAGCGGCTGGCCTTCTGCAAACCATATATTGACCATCGCTATTAGGGATTTCCTCATGGTTATCGATACGAGCTTAGTAAGTCTCTCTTTAATCCTTCTTCTTAATTAAGGGTTTCCCTGTATGGTAAGGCCCCGCTACGGTTATGTCACTTCACCGCCGGTTGCGACATGCCATACTTCAAAGAATAATTCCCTCCGTCGTCCCGAAGGCAAATGTTACATGGTGCACTTCACATAACATGAGTTTTCCTTATTTTGATGGACTCTTTAGTTCTCCTTATTTTGATGGACAATATCCATGAGTTTTCCTTAAGCAATTGTCCAGACTCTTTAGTTCTCCTTATTTTGATGGACAATATCCATGAGTTTTCTACGGTTAAAAACGCTACTATATAATATATAGATTTGAGATGTTTTATTCTACTGTTCGTGACATGAAATATCTATGTTTGTTCTCATCCCAAAAACCAGAAAAATGCTCAGTCGAAAAAAAATCAGAAATATGCTACAGTACTATATAATTTATGTTTTTTTCTGCATTGTGCTTCGGGACAATTTGTTACTAACAAAGGGCGAAATGACACAGGAAAGCACATGCCCTGTTGAACGATAAAATGATTAAAAAAAACCGCCACATTTGGTGCGGTGTTGTCAGCAAACAGTACACGTTCATTCAATTGTATTTTCCAACTCTTTGATTTCAAGATGTGATGGCCCAATACTGCCAAAGTGATTGAAACACAGGTTTTCATAACGCAAATTTGAGAAGCTACCACCTAAAAGTAACTGACAGCAGAAACTGTGGTTGCTCTGGCAAGGAAATTTCACAGCTGGATAATAACGCAACATGGAAGAGCAGATTATATGGAGCAGGCCAGAATTTTTCAGTCCCCAAAACGAATTAATCAACAAAAACTGTCTGCACATATGATCTCCTCGTCTCTCTTTAATCCTTCTTCTTAATTAAGGGTTTCCCCGTATGGTAAGGCCCCGCTACGGTTATGTCACTTCACCGCCGGTTGCGACATGCCATACTTCAAAGAATAATCCCCCCCCTCCCCCCCCCCCCCCCCCCCCCCCCGGTCGTCCCGAAGGCAAATGTTACATGGTGCACTTCACATAACATCGAGAGAGACAATTAACACACAATCATATATTAAAGTTATAGATCATCTTTATTTCATCTCATAATAGTGCTAGGGTTTCTCCATCTCCCCAAGAACAAGGGAACTACTCACACATGGAAGCAATCAGGAACATCATCATAATCTTATGGATGGAATGAAGGTAATAGTATGAACTCAAATACAAATCCACAATAGCAATTGGAATTACAACTAAAGGGAATAAATGAGATGGGGAATGGTGATGGAGATGGAGATGCAGCGGTTGATGATGAAGGGGATGATGCCTTGTCCTCCAATGGTCCGTGTAGCGGTGTGGATGATGCCTTCTCTCAAGTTCCTCCTCCAGATCCCTTCCGGCGGCGGTGTTTCTGTGTTCGTGGTGGCTGTGAATGTCGGATCTCAGATCCGTCTGCGCGTGGTGAAAGTATTTGACGAGGCGGCACTCCTGGCAGACCGTACGAGCGGACGGTACGGGCGGGGTCCCCCCGTACCGGTGCCCACTAAACCCTCTGGAATGTCTCCTCGCGTCCTCCTTTGGCCCAGTTGCGTGGTTAAGTGTTTAGACGACTTTTATCACGTCAAAATATCATAAAATGATAGTTTTTATTGATATGTTCTTCATTGACTTAATAATTGAGATCCTGCTGAAACAAGCATAAAAGATGCGCACGCGCGCGATAAAATACCAAAATCCTATTGCTACACATGCAAAACAAGGAGTAAAAACTCTCTAAAAATGCACTCATCAACCTCCCCAAACTAGACTCTTGCTCGTCCTCGAGCAAGATAGAAGCTTAATGGACAGTGTCATCATGTTCATGAAGCGTGAGTCGTTAAAATACATGAGGCATTTTTTAGGACATCAATTACAATATTGGATATAGAACTAACGATGAGCTCCATCACACTATTCTCATAACCAAATGACTTAGAGGCTTCCACACCTTTCGAAATCGATAGTTTATATGAAGATAGTTTATTTAGCATATCATAAAACCAAAAAGTTTAGCTATTTATTTTGAGAGCCAAGCATAAGCAAAAAAATTATGACTATTGCAAAGCATTCTTTACTTGTATCCTTTAAAAAAAATTGATAGCACATATTTTTCTTCTCGTCATGATCCTCATAATTTTTCTTCTTTTAAATATCCTTAACTTCTCATATGGTTAAACAAATGATTATAACATGCTAGCAAATAATTCTCTTCTCATACTCTATCAAAACTTGTTGGTGTGGAAGACCCTAAAATCATTATGATGATACAAGTACCATAATACTCATCCTAACTCATACATCTAATACAATAATCATGACTCAAAAACACTTCAAATATAATAATGGCTCATAGTTCATTGGATATGAATCCTTCTCTCCCCAAAGGAGGTGATCATGCAACTAATGCAAAACTTCTCGAAATTTAAAACTAAGGTGCAAGCGAGAAAGTAATCATGCAAACTTTGAAAGATAAATTACAAGGCTTAGTAGATCTCCCCAAGCTTGAAATCAAGCCAGGTGGGATCAAATAATCCTTGTGATTATTTGATACTTTGATTACTCTAGGGCGGAGGGATGGCGTTGGAGACGGCTGCACGGAGCTTCCTATTCATCTCCTCCAACGCGGATATGCGGCGGAGGGCTTTATTCAGCTCGGAGCGCAGGGAGTTCATGGCGTCAGTGATCCTCCCAACCATCTCATTGGTCTCCTTCTTGCTCTCCAGGTTCAGCAGGCGGCGGCGCACGACCTCCTGGTGGAGAAGCTCGTCCTTCTGATGCTTTTCCAGGAGGGTGATGCGCTGCTTGGTCCTCGCGAGAGGCCTACTTGGGGGAGCAGGATCTTCCTTGAAGTTGAAGTCCCACTCCTCCAATGGCTTGACGTTGATACGAGCGTTCATCGTGACCTTCCTTGTCGTGGACGTGTGGGCGGTGGTCTCTTCATAGGTCCCTGCATCAACTTCACTATTTCTCTTATGTTTAGGAGTAGAGTAGTTAGTAGCGATGAACTTGAGGGACTCCACACATCCCTTTCCATGCGGCTTCCTTGCTTCTTCTTCGTCTTCGGGCCTCACCATGGCGAGAGGCTCAGGTTGCTTCCATCCGGACATCGCTTGTTGCATGAAGATCTCGAAGGGCTCATCATCAACATCAACGTACTCATCGAACGAGTCGTACGAAGATCCTCTATTCTTCGGGCTAAGGACTTAAGCTTCACGGTCATCAGCTTCAATGGACGAGGTCTGGTGGCTGTCCCACGAGCGAGGCATGAGGCCGAGCTTCCTGAATGCAAGTTCGAGCAGAAAGAGATGCACTCTTCGGCCAGGAAGCCGTTTGCTATGCTTCCATCTGGACGGGACCTGTTACGAACGTATCCCTTGATGTGTCCATTCATCCTTTCGAACGGCATCATGCTTCGCAAAAACAGAGGCCCGAGCTGGACGATATCCTCCACGACATGGAGAAGCAGATGAAGCATGACGTCGAAGAATGCGGGGGGGGGGGGGGGGGGGGGGGGGGAAGTAGATCTCGAGCTCGCATATTATCACCACGATCTCGTCATGTAGCCTCGTGAGCTGCTTAATGCCTATCGACTTCCGAGAGATGACGTCGAAAAAGTTGCAGAGGCCAAACAGCGTTTCACGAACGTGCTTGTCCATTATCCCTCGGATCGTGATCGGAAGTACCTGCGTCATCAGCACGGCGACGTCGTGAGACTTCATCCCGCTGAAGCGCTGCTACGCCTTGTCTAGCCATCTTCTTATCTTCCCCGCGTAGCCGTTCGGAAATTTGACTCCGAGGAGGCACTTCATAAACTGTGTGGCCTCCGCCTTACTTAGAGTGAAGCACGCGGCCTTGAGCTTGACTTCGGCCTTCTTGACCTTTTTTCCCTTGCGACGGCCATTCTGCGTTTCCGTCTCCTCCTCCTCCTCCGACTGATCGTCGTCACTAGGTGGTGGTTGAAGGTTATCCCTGATGCCCATATGCTTCAAGTCGTTCCTTGCCTTCGGCCCATCTTTGGTGTTGTCGGTGTTAAGGATGGTGTCAAGCAGACTCTCGCCCACGTTCTTCGTGATATGCATGAGATCAAGGCTATGAGGCACGCGGAGGATCTTCCAGTATGGCAAGTCCCATAAAACAGACCTCGCCTTCCATACCTTCAGCAGCGGCTCTGGCTTCTTTTGGGTCTTTCCCGGCGCAGGGCACTCTTTCCAGTTTTTCAACAGCTCATCGATTTCTGCGCCGCTCCTTTGGTCTGGGATTCCTCGGAGCTCGACTGTCCCATCGAACAGATGTCCTAGCTTTCTCCAGACGTGATTCTTGGGAAGCCACCTTCGAGACCCCAGGACCACGGTTTTCCTGGACCCCGGATCTTTCTATAGCTGGTGGTACGTTGTATTATCCTTGGACCACCTGCCCCGAGAAGTATCCGTAATCGGGATAGTCTTGCACCGTCGTGATCACCGCCGCTCTCATATCGAAATAGTCTTGTGTGGCGGCGTCCCACGTACGGGCTCCGTCTTCCCATAACGTGGCCAGCTCCTCTTTCAACAACGTGAGATACAGATTGATGTCTGTACCGGGTTGTTTTGGCCCTTGAACCAACATACTCATGGTTATGTACTTCTTCTTCATGCACAGCCAGGGGGGAGGTTGTAGATCCATACAAACACGGGCCAGGTGCTGTGTGTGCTGCTCTGGCTTCCGAACGGATTGAGTCTGGTGGTGCTCACGCCCAGCCTGAGGTTCCTTGACTCTTTCCCGAACCGTTGGTAATATTGGAGGTCCAACGCCTTCCACTGGCAAGCATCCGAAGGGTGCCTCGGCATTTCCTCCTTCTCCGGATCATCGTCTTCCGGCCTCTTTCTTTCCGCGTGCCAGCGCATGAGCTGTGCTTCCTTAGGGTCCGCGAAATACCGCTGCAGACGAGGAGTTAGAGGAAAGTACCACACCACCTTTCTAGGAGCTTTCTTGGTCCCTCTCTTGTATCGAGAGGTCTCGCACACCAGACACGTGGTCTTCTCCGCGTCCTCGCCCCGGTAGATGATGCAATCATTTATGCAGACATGGTATTTCACGTGCGGTAGATTGAGAGGGCACACGACTTTCTTGGCCTCAGCGATACTAGTCGGACATGTGTTCCCCCTCTTGGGAAGATGATCGTACCAGAATTCCATGTTGTTGTCGAAGCATTCGTCGGTCATTTTGTGTTTCGCCTTCATCTCCAGAGCCCTGAGAGTTACATTCAGACGGGTATCCCCGTCGTTGCATCCGTCAAACAATGGAGTGACCGCGTCTTTCCCATTTGCTCCAGCTTAGCTTTCTCTCTATCGGCGGCTCTGGCGTTACTCGTCTCCCTGAGAAGCAGATCTTGGTAATGAGGGTCTCGCACCCAGCTCGAATCATGCCCGGCACCTTGATCTTCGTGTTCATGCCCGGCGCCACCTTGATCTTTGTGTTCATGCCCGGCGCCACCCTGATCTTCATGTCCATGCCCGGCACCACCTTGATCTTCATGATCACCTCCCTCGCCGGCATCTTGATCTTCGTGATCATGACCGGCATCTTGATCTTCGCCATTATTGACATCCTCATCATCTTCGTCATCACGTATCCACCGAGTATAGCCATCCATGAAACCATGCCAGAGCAGGTGCGACTCCATCATTCCGCAATCGTGCTTTATTAGATACATCAGTTTGCAGTCGTGACACGGACATCTTATCTCCGTCTTGTTTGTACGTGCCATGTCGGCCCCCGTGCATCTCATCCACCTATCCACGAGGGGTCTGCTCAGTGGTAGGACCATGGTCGCATGCGCGGTACAAAGAGCAAGAGAATAATTAGAGCATGGACGTCGATCGCCTGAAAAATTCGGCATGACCTCCCCTAAAAAGAGGACATCCGCGAGTGCCAAAAATTCGCCGGAACAGAAATGAATCGACATTCCGGTGAAACATTGGCATCTCAAATGAAATCCCTGCACAAAAGAAAGCACCACAACACAATCATATAGTCGGTGTCCCCGACAACGCGCATACATGCAACAACGCCTTCACGCTTCCTCCAACGACGACTTGCGCAAGAGAGCCGGAGGAGAAGTAAAGTGAGATGTTGTAGATCTAGAGGAGCAAGAGACTTCACTTAATTACATATGTGTGGGTCAACCAATGGAGGTTGAGCAAGCTTCTATGGTGAAACAATGGAGGAAATGAGGTGGGGAGGAGGAGGGGGACGACCAGATCTCTCTTTGTGGAGGAGAAGCAAGTGTGGAGAAGTGAGTGGTGGTAGGTGGCTCCATGTGCCAAAAGTGCAAAAAGGTGGTCTTTGACTACTCGAGGCGCATATTGATCATATGCGCCTCCTATACTTCAAAGTATACGAGGCGATATGCGCCTCAAGTGTCTGGCGCCTGCCAACCCACGTGCCCACCTAAGTTATTCGAGGCTCATATTGACCATATGCGCCTCCAGTAGTTAAACTACTCGAGGCGCATATGATCAATATGCGCCTCGAATAAGTGGGGGCTGCCAGATTTGGTCCGTACACACAATAGTGGGGCGCATTCCATAGATATGCGCCTCGAGTATTTAGATACTTGAGGCACATCACAAACCAGTGCGCCTCGAGTATATAGTTGAGGCACATATGATTTTGATGCGCCTCCTATAGTTATGTCTCCTATAGGGTTTTCCCTAGTAGTGATTGCGCCTATCCATGGTTAGTGATGCCACAAGATATATGTACGGATGTAGATGATATGGTGGAAGGACTTAGCACGGGAACACTTTAACTCTAGATGATTGTTGGATAAGATGGTACCAAAATGTAAGAAAACCAAACCAAGTAAAGAAAAGTGTTTGCTAAACCTCACACACAAAGACACAAAACACTCGGCTTGTGGTGGATGGGTTAGGATGGTGGAAAAACCAAACGAAAACAAACCATGATAAGGATGTCGTCAAAAGTGGAGAGAATCCAAGGAAACCAACTAAAAGGTCAAAATCACCTAAAAGAAGATGGAAAAACCTATGCTATACACACACGTGGAGATGATTGGGATTAGCACGATTTCGAAAATGGGCAAGAACAAAATTGGTCCTAACGAAGACTACGCCCTATGTCATGCCAACACAAAGAGAGACAATAGCCCGTTTGCCAAAAACGTGAGAAGCAATAGATTTGCACACTTGCCTTGCTCTACTCGTGCTCTTTGCTTACAAGTTTTTTGGATTCTCGTATGTATCGGTATCTCTATCTTTCTTTTTCTTTTCTTTTGCTTTTTCTATTTTTCTCTTTTTTTTGAAATATGTGTAAGCTTTCTATGCTATATGGAGTCAACACTTTTCTTTTGCTTTGGCACTCTCACTACGCAACGGCAAGTGTGCAATGCCTCGGCAAAACAAGATGAGCTACTCTCGTAGGATAGGTACACAAGGGATACAAATGGCTCACAAGGGGCGGTGCAAGTTATACCTTCGGTATAGATGACGACTTGCAACCTTCGGTGTATGAAGGTGCTCGAGTTCCGTGGCGTCCAAGGCGTCGAGTGGCGATCACGTAGTTGCAGAAGCTTGTTGTAATGTTGGACACACACACAGAACCAAAGCAAACAAGAGTGATAGGTCAAAACGAAATTGAGGCGAAGTTGGCGTAGTAGGGCTGAAAACTCCGGTGTAGTAGGCCGGAGATTCCGAGGGGGGGGGGGGGCGGAGACTCCGGGTAGTTTCCGGGGTAGATTCCGGGGTCGAGTTCCAGGAGCAGTTCGTCACGAATCCGGTGGAAGAACAGCTCGAAATTCCTCAAATTCGTCCAGATTTCGACCAAATCGAAGGGGAAAAGTTGTGGCACACCTATATCAAGACCCTAATTGAAGAATTCATGGATCAAAACCACCAAAAACTCGTCCAAATCACAGATCGAATCCGAGGTCGTGAGGGCTCTATTTTTGTGGAAATTTTTGAATTCGTGGGGGAAAAGAAAATTTGGGGAGAAATTCGTGGCAACACAAGGCTGCTGATACCACTTGATGTGGGGTTAACCACGAAGGTTAGCCCGATCTTCACGAAATCCCCGAAATCCAAGGCGTGAGAGAGGGAGAGGTGGAAGAACTCGATGTACACACGCAAGAACACAAAGAACAAACACCCAAATATGGAGTAGCATGCCATTCAAGGTTGAATCAAAGTCACACATGGAGAGGAGCTGAGTTCACCTTGTCATGAAGGAGCTTAGCGCGGGCACGTGTCAAAGGACCACTTGGGGGACTTGGAGGGCTAGTTTGAGACGGGTCCGAAGGGCACCCCGTATCACTTTTTGATTGCATAAATTTGTTAATGCATTCTAAATATACTAGAGACTCTTCATCAGATCCTACATAATCAGCGGATACATCATCCTTATGCATAGTTTCTAATAAGTCCCAAGCCTTAACCACACTATACTCAGTAAAAGATCCATCGGTAAGTAAATCTAATGTATCTCTATTTTTTATATTAACTCCTGCATAGAAGGTATGTAAAATAAACCAAGGTGGGAAATCGTGATGAGGGCAATTTAAAAGAATCTCCCTGAATCTTGAGTAGCTCTCATATAAAGTTTCACTTTGTCGTCCCTTGAAATTTGTGATCATTCGTCTTGCTCCGAGGGACCTGGTTGCTGCAAAAAATATTTTCAAGAAATCATTAGATAATGCATTCCAATCATCGGCATTTGATATTAGATAATCATTATACCAAGAACGAGCTTTATCAATAAGAGTTTGACCAAAAAGTTTAAATCTAACTTCATCCTCTGTAAGGATATTTATGTGGAAGGTATCACAAACTTATTTGAAAAATTCCACATGTTCATATGGGTCTTCCGTGCCATCTCCTACAATTTTTTTTGAATGCAGTAAATCTAGTAGCATCGGATTTATGTCATATCCTCTTGGATTGACAAATGGATTTGTTTTCATGAAAGCGTCCAAGGGTGGGCCGGCGCTCTTCAAAGATTGAAGCTGTATTTCATGTTGGTATTCACCCATGGTGTTTCACCTGAAACTAGTAAACAAATTTGTAAAACAAAGAATAGATTAACAACTAAAAACAAAGACCAAAAGCACTTAGCTCCCCGGCAACGGCGCCAGAAAATAGCTTGATGTCTGCAAGTGTACAGATCAGATGTAGCTAGTTTCAAAAGTAAGAGTATCGAATCCATGGAGAGCTATTGGTTAGGGTCTTTATGTCCCTCGTTGCTATCTGTCAAAGAATACCGGTAAGCTGTCTTTGATCTCAAGTGAGGTTTGATTACAGGAGGTTTGAGTGTGATTGCAAAACAAGTAATGAATGATGAAAAGTAAAGAGCGATTGAATTGAAAGAGAGCGAACTTCTATAAGGCGAAAATGTTCCCGGGGATTTTAGGATCTACCTCTAGCATTGGTATCAAGTGTGGACAAGATAATCTATGTCTTTGTTTATGTTATGTGTGGCAAGAGCTCAATAAGAAGGTGCATCTTTAGTAATACTGTGAGATGCATATGTAAATAACCACCGCAATGACCTTCGGCAAGCCACCTATTTGTCCATCACAATTAAGGGTTTTCCCCGCGATTATCGATACAAGCGCAATGAGTCTCTTCTTATCCCCCTCATCCATACGGTAGTGTGCAGAACACGGTTATGTCACTTCACCGCCGTACACAATGCCATACTTCTAAGGGTAACTCCCTCTCATGTCCAAAAGGCAAATATTACGTGGTCGACTTCACATAATATCTAGAGAGAGAATTAACACACAATCATAGCACAAAGTTATAGATCATCTCTATTTCATATCATGATATTGCTAGGGTTTCTCCACCTCCCCAAGAACAAAGTAAACTACTCACACATCATAATCCGTGTAGCAATATCATGATATCTGCAACAAAGTAAACTACTCAAGAACATCATCATAATCTTGTGGATGGAAATGAAAGTAATTGTATGAACTCAAGTACAAATCCACAATAGCAATTGGAATTACAACTAATGGAATTGAATGAGATGGGGAATGGTGATGGTGGTGAAGATGCAGCGGTTGATGACGGGGGGGAGATGATGCCTTGTCCTCCAATGATCCGTGTAGCAGCGTGGATGTTGCCTTCTCTCAAGTTCCTTCTCCGGATCTCATCCGGTGGCGGTGTTTCATGGTTTTTGGTGGGTGTGAATGTCGGATCTCAGATCCGTCTGCGCGAGGTGAAAGTATTTGACGAGGCGGTGCTTCTGGTGGGTAGTACGGGCGGACGGTACGGGCGGGGTCCCCCCGTACCGATGGGCGCTAAACTCTCTGGAACTTCTCCTCGCGTCCTCCTTTAGCCCAGGTGCGTGGTTAAGTGTCTAGATGACTTTTATCACGTCAAAATATAATAAAATGATAGTACTTATTGATATGTTCATCATTGACTTAATATTTGAGATCCTGCCGAAACAAGCATAGAAGGTGCGCACAAGCGCGGGAAAATACCAAAATCCTATTGCTACACATGCAAAACAATGGGATAAAAACAATCTAAAAATGCACTCATTAGTCACCCATCCTCACACTACTCCACTCCCAATACGCTTAACTTCTTCGTTTCTTCACGATGAACTTCCGGGAAATAAATTGTACCTTGTCAATACTACCATATCAATCCTGTTAACTTTTATATCATTATGTCACACGACTTTATTTTTAGAAATTAGAAACAATTATTTAAGTAAACAACAATGAATAAGTAGTAATAATATTGAACTCAAACAAAAATATAATGATTTTACTTTTTTGTATTTTTCTATTTAATATGGAATAATTAATATCTTTAAATCCGTAAATCGGAATTCGACAAATCATATGTCTAAATCGATCAGAAAAATGAGAAGAATCCAAATATGACATCCATATCATCTTATCCCAAACTATACCACGATTCTAGCCATAATATTGGTCGTTTGGCCTGAAAGCCGTGAAATCTCGAACATTATAGCTCATTTCTGAGAAGTTTTTTTTTTGAGATATTTGCAATTTTCCAAGTTTGATATTTTTCCTTGCAACTATCTCACAATGACAGCACGCGAAGGTTTTATATTGGTTCGATCGTTTTTAAATTTCTTTTGCCCGTTTCAAACTATGGTCAAAACGGCGGGCATGAAGATTCTTACCTCGGGGCTGAGCCTCGCTAAACTTGCAGTGGGTTTTTGATGAAATAGCATATTGTGAACCTAAAAATGATTTTTCCAGAAAATGATGAGCATTTGATCATGTACCTGAAGTTCAAATCTGACCGACTTCCTATCGATTCGGCAGGAATTTGTCTTTTTCATGAGGGGTGGACAGAAAGGTTTAAGATACCCCGGTTCGGAAATTGTCTATGTATGGTGGTCTAGTATTTTTTTTAAATGAGGTAGTACCAATGTAAAACTTTCAATTGGTGGTTGCTTCACAAAACACCCCGTTTTTGGCACTCGGAAAATGAAAAATGGCTTTTTGGTGCGATGAAAAGGAAAACTTCTTCTTGCAAGATTGTAAGCCATCCCAAGATGCACATGTGTGCACAATATGGTCACATTATCACAAACTATGCCACGATTCTAGGCATAACATTGCTCGTTTGGCCTGAAAGCCAGGAAACCTCGAACTTGATAGCTCAATAGCTCATTTTGAGAAGGTTTTTTGTGATATTTACAATATTCCAAGTTTGGTATTTGTCCTTGCAACTATATCACATAATATGACACCACGCGAAGGTTTTACATTGTTTGGATCATTTTGAATTTCTTATGCCCGTTTCAAACTATATGTAATGTTTTTTATGTTTTACTTAAGTTTTATTCACAAATGTGTAATATTTGAGTGTAGATAAATAGATCTTATTTTTTCTATAAATTTTGATATATTATTTGTATTTTCGTGATTTACAATGATTTTGTTATGATTTTTCTAAGATTAATGTGGCAAAAGGGAAAATAGCTATGCCGAGAAAGCTATGCCAAGGGCATTGCCTACGGCGTAGCCTTGACGCCGCCGCCGCACCGCCATTACGGCCAAGCCCTACGCCGACGGCCGGGGCTATGCCGACGGCTGCCCTCGGCACAACAGGCCCTACGCCGACGGCAATCCTACGCCGACGGCCAGCTTCGTGGGCTGCCCGGCTTGAGGCCTACGCCGACGGCCCCGACTTTTGGCCGTCGGCGTAGCCTCTGGCTCTCGACGCTTTCAAGTTTTCATGTAGTGCTCCCGATATGGAAGACCCAAGTCCTGCCGGCAATCAGAGGTTCTCAGCTTGCAGGCTTCCTTAATGGCCCAGTTCCTGAACCGGCAAAGGAGATCAGTACCAAGGAAGGTGACGGGAAGAACGTGAAGATCCACAATTGCGAGTATGCACGATGGATCTCGCATGATCAGACCATGATTGGCTACCTCGGTACCTCCTCAAGAACACATGACGAGGGAGGTCCTTACTCTAGTTGTCGGGCTATCAAGTTAGAGGTTTGGAAGGGTGACAGAGATGTTTTTGTCGCAATCCAAGGCTCTTGTGGTTCAGGTATGCATTCAATTGGCACAACCCGCAAGGAGAACATGTCTGGGGTGGCCGACTTTGGTCGGATTAAAGCCCTAGCGATGAGATGACCAACGCTGGGAGAAAACTCGATTATGAAGATGTTATCGCCTACATATTCGCTGGTCCAGATGATCACTATGATGGCTTCGTGGTAGTGATCACAACGCTAATCAAGGCTGAGAAATTTGTTAGTCTCAGCGATCTATATGCATAGTTACCCGACTTTGGTCGGATTAAAGCCCTAGCGATGAGATGACCAACGCTGGGAGAAAGCTCGATTATGAAGTTGTTACCGCCTACATCTTAGCTGGTCTAGATGATCACTATGATGGCTTCATGGTAGTGATCACAACGCTAATCAAGGCTGAGAAATTTGTTAGTCTCAGCGATCTATATGCACAGTTACCTCGCGTATTAAGCCCGCTTAGAATGACGACGGAACGCGGCCAATGGAAACAACGCTGGTTTTGGCGATTCCTCGGTCAATGCGGCATCACGCGGTGGTGGCTATGGGAATAGCGGTGGTTTTGGCTACATGGGAGGTCGCGGCTGCGGGCGTGGCGAATGAAACGGTGGTGGTGGCCGTGGTGGCGGCAACAAAATAATGGTGGTGGTGGCAATTTCAACCCTCAAGCTGACGGTGGCAATTATCAGCAGCGGCATCAAGGTGGAGGTTCGGGTGTTGTCTGTTAGATTTGTGGCAAAGAAGGGCACATGCGTTCCGTTGTTGGAAACACTTCATCAAGAACTTCCAAGGTCCAGAGAGATCGGCCGGTGCAGCTATGAATTCATATGGTGTGGACACCAATTGGTATAGTGATTCCGGTGCAACCGATCACATGGGAGCTACATAAGCTAATCGTGAGATCATTGTAGTGATCTCTCACGCCCTTCTTTTCCAAACGCGTCCAAGTCCTTCCTCTCATTCCTCGCTCACTGCTCTATACCCAGACCCGATTGATCTCGTCCTTGGCCCCGACAAGCCCCCGCTCGATCCGGGCCTCTCCTCCTTCCCAGCAAACCACCGCGGCGCCGCCTTGATCCTCCTCTCCCTCAAGCTATGTCACCAGCAGCTCTCCCCTCGATCACGCCCCGGCGTGTGCTCGATTCTGTCAGCGATGCCCCGCCGCCTCTGCTCCTTTTTTTTTTGAAATGGCGAACTAAGCCCTGGCCTATGCATCAAGCGATGCACACAACCTTTATCCATTATTAGAACCAAAGTTGTCTGGCAAAAGCCATTACAAAGATCATACAAACCGGATCCACCAAAACAAAGCACTGAGCACAACGATAGCGGTATCGGCAGCTCCCCGACAAGATCTATCAAACACCTAGCTGCCTCCTTCAACCCTGCCCCATGGTCACTCTCTCTGTAGCGACTCACCAAGAGAAGCTAAAGTACCTAGGCGTGGAGGCTCGAATTCATGCAAACAAGGAGCCCTAGATCCGCCGAGCCTATCCACGGAACGGCGCCCACGTACATGCTCCGGATGTCGCCGCTTCACTATCTTCCGCCAAACCGTCTTCAGCTTGTAGATCGATGCGCAAACTCTCGCCACACCAGCCACCGACACCACCACGGAGTGAAGTAGCACCACCTCCTGCGCGCTAGCCGCTCCACCTCTCCTGCGTCTTCCATCCAGCGCTACTCCACAAGCGATGCTCCCAACAGAGAAGGCGACACCGCGGTGCCGCCATCGCCCGATCCAAAGATCTTAGGGTTTCCCCTGGAGTAGCACGATTGAGGTCGACACTAGGTGCATGGCGATGCCTTCATCAAGGTAACGACGTGGTTGTTAGAGAGATATTTCTATATTATAGTTTCCCTATTAGATAGGGGGCTCCCTGCATATTTACACATGTACATGTACTATATATTGTGGCCTTTGGCTCCCGTGGAATACAAGTTGCTTATTCCTAACATGGTATCAGAGCTAGGTTAGGTTTCCACACGCACGCGCAACTCGTGAAAAAAAAATTCGTCCGCCGATCGTACAGCTCGCATCGAGCTTCCCGGTCGTGTGTCCTTCGTCCGATTCTGTCCGTCGTCGCTGCTGTCCGTTCTCCAGCCGCCCCGTCTCCGGCTGTCCCTGTTCCCGGCCACCACTGCCGCCTGATTACCGGCCGTCGCCGCCCCGATCCCGGCCGCCGCTGCCTGATTCCCGGCCGCCGTCGTCTGCTCTCAGGTCGCCGCCGTCTGCCGGCCGCCGCCGTCTCCTCTCAGGTCGCTGCCGTCTGCCCGACCGCCCCCGTCCACGCCAGTTCTAGTCTCGGGCCACAGCCGCCCGCCCGCCCCCGTCCGTGGAGCTGTCCGTGTGGTGTGCTGGATCGGTTCGTCTGGTGTGCTGGATCGATCGTAATCTCGATATGGTGTGTTGTTGACTAGAGCAGTTCGTTCAATCTGATTCTGTTGACTGCTCTCGTTCGATCTGATCCTGTTGACTAGAGCAGTTCCTTCCAAAAAAAAAAATCGGAAAAAAAGGGGTGGAGATGTCTGCATCGTCGGGCTATGTCGCGATTCCTCGCTGCTTGGTGATCTTTGACGGCACGAATTATCCTGATTTCGCTGCCTTTATGCGCATTCATATGCGCGGTCTTCGTCTCTGGGGTGTGCTTTCCGGCGAGGTCTCGTGTCCGCCGTGCCCCATTGCTCCTACTGCTCCTATTCCGCCGACGCCACCAGTCCTTGCTGCCGATGCTACTCAGGCTGCCAAGGATGCAGCTAAGAGTGCGGATGATGTTGCCATTGCTGCGTATGACCGGCAGGTCAAGGAGCATTCTGACGCCCTTGAGACCTACCGGTTGGATCTGACTGCTTACACCCAGTGGATTGATGATGATGCTCGTGCTGCGGCTGTTCTCACCACCAGTGTTCTACCGCAGTTTGCCTCTGAGTTTATGGGCCTCAGTACTGTCGCTAACATGTGGGCTCACCTTCGTCAGCGTCATCAGCCGTCCGGGGATGCTCTATATCTGTCAGTGGTTCGTCAGGAGCATGATCTTCAGCAGGGTGACTCTACCATTGATCAGTTCTACACGCAGAGTGCTGCTATCTGGCGTCAGCTCGACTCTCTTCGCACTGCAGTGTGTGGTGCCTGCCCGTGTTGTCAGACTGTGCGTTCCGACTTGGAGTTTCAGCGCGTATATGAGTTCTTGTCTTGGCTCCGTAAGGAGTTCGAGCCCCGACATGCTCAGTTGCTTGCTCGTGGTCGTCTCCCTCTCTCGGAGGTGTTGTCTGAGCTTCGTGCTGAGGAGACTCGTCGACTCCGCGGTCCACTGTTCCGCCACTTTTACCACTCCTCAGGGTCAGGACCTGGGTCGTGGCACTCGTTCACGCTCTCACTACACCTACTGTGATCTGGATGGCCACTCTGCGTCTCGTTGTTACACGAGGGAGTGTGATCTGCGTCAGCAGAAGGCGTCTGCTTCTCCTGGGTTTCGTGCTTCCTCTAGTTCGTCAGGGTCTTCTACAGCCAGCTTCACCGACCAGGACATTATGCGGCTCAAGCGGATGCTCGCCGCTTCAGGTTCTTCTTCGACAGGTACTGCTGGCTCTGTGACTGATTCTTCTGGCACTCCGCGACCACCACCTTCTACAGAGTTAGGTAGTGGGTTCTGGATTCTGAAGCTTCTTTTCATATGGCTTCTGATTCTTCTACTCTATCCTCTCTTCGACCTCTTGATTCTCCTCTTAGTGTTCTCACTGCTGATGGTACTCTCTCTGTTTCTAATCGGGGCACTCTTTCTACGTCTTCCTTTTTTGTTCCTGATATTTCTCATGTTCCTCGTCTTACCATGAACCTGTTTTCTGCCGGCCAGCTTACTGACTCTGGTTGTCGCGTCATTCTTGACGCCGATTCTTGTTCTGTTCAGGATCGTTGTACATAGGCTCTGGTTGGAGCTGGCCCTCGCCGCCATGATTCTCAGAGGCTTTGGGATATAGACTGGCTTCGTGTTCCTTCCGCTGCTACGTCGCCTGCCAGTTCTTCTGCTGTCGTCGCCTCTGTCACCGGCTCTTTTCAGCAGTGGCATCACGTCTTGGTCATCTTTGTGGTTCTCGTCTATCGTCATTAGTACATCGTGGTCTTCTGGGGCCTGTCTCAGGAGATGTTTCTTTACAGTGTCAGGGTTGTAGGCTAGGCAAACAGATTCAGTTACCCTATCCTACTAGTGCGTCTGTATCTCAGCATCCTTTCGACTTAGTTCATTCTGATGTTTGGGGTCCGGCTCCTTTCGCTTCGAAAGGGGGCCATCGATATTATATCATATTTATAGATGACTTTTCTCGTTACACTTGGCTGTATTTTATGTCTTCTCGTAGTGAGGTTCTCTCCATATAAGCGTTTTGCCGCCATGGTTCTTACTCAGTTCTCTACGCCTATTCGTGTGTTTCGTGCTGACTCTGTTGGTGAGTATATCTCCAAACATTTGCGTGGTGTTCTTGCTGAGCAGGGCACTCTCGCTCAGTTCTCATGTCCCGGTGCGCATGCTCAAAATGGCGTGGCTGAGCGTAAGCATCGCCATCTTCTTGAGACTGCTCGTGCGATGATGATCGCCTCTTCTCTTCCGCCCCATTTCTGGGCTGAGGCCGTTTCTACCTCAGCCTATCTGATTAATATCCAGCCTTCTGCCGCCCTTCAGGGTGCCATTCCCGAGAGACTCTACGATCGTTCTCCTGACTATTCTATGCTTCGTTTGTTTGGTTGCGTTTGCTATGTTCTTCTTGCTCCTCGTGAACGCACCAAACTAACCGTTCAGTCTGTTGAGTGTGTTTTTCTCAGATATAGTGATGAGCATAAGGGCTGCCGTTGTTGGGATCCTATGGCTCGCCGGATGCGTATTTCCCGGGATGTGACGTTTGACGAGTCTCGTCCTTTCTATCCGCGCTCGACCTCCTCGACCTCTACTATGGAGGATCTATCTTTTCTTACTTTTCCCGATTCTCCTCCCGATATCCCTCATATTTCTTCTCCTCCCTCTGATCCGGTGCCATCTACTCCGATGCCTTCTTCTCCTCCTTCGTCGATGCCTTCTTCTCCTCCTTCGTCGCCGCCTTCTTCACCCTCCCCGTCCCCGTCTCCGCCTCCGTCTTCTTCTGTTGCTCCTTCTCATCCTACTTTTCCTTTCTATTATACTCGCCGTCCACGTGTTGTGACCGAGTCATCTGATGCACCCTCTACGTCCGGTGCACCGTCTCAGCCGACTTATTCTCTTCGTTCTCGGCCTTGTCCTTCACCTGATTTCTATAATCCCGCTACCTACAGTGTTTCGGTTGTCCCGGAGCCGACTACGTATCGTGAGACTGTTGTTCATCCTGAATGGCAGCTTGCCATGGCTGAGGAGATTGCTGCGCTTGAGCGCACTGGTACGTGGGAGATCGTCCCTCTTCCTCCTCGTGTTCGTCCACCTGTAAGTGGGTCTATAAGATTAAGACACACTCTGATGGGACTCTTGAGCGTTACAAAGCTCGTCTGGTCGCTCGTGGCTTTCAGCAGGAGCATGGCCGTGATTATGATGAGACTTTTGCTCCAGTGGCTCACATGACCACTGTTCGGACTCTTCTTGCCGTGGCATCTGTTCGCCATTGGTCTGTGTCTCAGCTTGATGTTAAGAATGCCTTTCTTAATGGTGAGTTGCGTGAGGAGGTTTATATGCAACCACCACCTGGGTATTCGGTTACAGATGGCATGGTCTGCCGTCTTCGTCGCTCTCTCTATGGCCTTAAGCAAGCCCCTCGTGGATGGTTTGAGCGCTTTGCTTCTGTGGTCACAGCTGCTGATTTCTCTCCCAGTGCTCATGATCCTGCGTTGTTTGTTCACTGTTGTCCTCGTGGTCGCACTCTTCTTCTTCTTTATGTTGATGACATGATCATCACTGGTGACGACCTAGAGTATATTGCCTTTGTCAAGGCACGTCTGAGTGAGCAGTTTCTTATGTCGGATCTTGGTCCGCTTCGTTACTTCCTTGGGATTGAGGTTTCGTCCACCGCTGATGGTTTCTTTATATCCCAAGAACGGTATATTCATGATCTTCTTTCTCGTGCCGCTCTTACTGATGAGCGTACTGTTGAGACTCCCATGGAGCTCAATATTTCTCTCCGTGCGTCTGATGGCGATCCTCTCTCTGATCCGACTTGTTATCGACATCTTGTCGGGAGTCTCGTCTATCTGGCTGTTACCCGCCCTGATATTTCTTATCATGTCCATATTCTGAGTCAGTTTGTTTCTGCTCCCACTTCGGTTCACTATAGTCACCTTCTTCGTGTTCTACGCTATCTTCGTGGAACGATTTCTCTTTGTCTCTTCTTTCCTCGTTCCAGCTCGCTACGGCTTCAGTCCTACTCCGATGCTACTTGGGCTAGTGATCCTTTGGATCGCCGCTCACTTTCTGCTTACTGTGTTTTTCTTGGTGGTTCTCTCATTGCCTGGAAGACAAAGAAGCAGACCGCAGTTTCCCGTTCGAGTGCAGAAGCTGAGTTTCGAGCTATGGCTCTTTTGACTGCTGAGGTGACTTGGTTACGGTGGTTACTTGCAGATTTTGGTGTCTCTGTTACGACACCCACGACTCTATTGTCAGACAGTACATGTGCTATTAGCATTGCACGTGACCCAGTGAAGCATGAGCTTACTAAGCATATTGGCGTTGATGCTTCTTTCGTCCGTGCTAGTGTGCAGGATCAGATTATTGCGCTCCAGTATGTGCCTTCAGAGTTACAGTTGGCGGATTTTTTCACGAAGGCCCAGACTAGAGCACAGCATAGCTTTTTCCTCTCCAAACTCAGTGTTGTCGATCCACCATGAGTTTGAGGGGGGTGCTAGAGAGATATTTGTATATTGTAGTTTCCCTATTAGATAGGGGGCTCTCTGTATATTTACACCTGTACATGTACTATATATTGTGGCCTTTGGCCCCCGTGGAATACAAGTTGCTTATTCCTAACAGTGGTAACGCCGCCATCGCCCGCTGACGGCTCGGTTTTCACCGGCACCTAGGTCTCCCCGCCTCGCTGCCGGGACTAGATGATGGATCCCGGGATCTGCCAAAGTAGCCTCAGGCCGACCACTGATAACCCACAAGTATAGGGGATCACGTGTACCCTTTTCCATAAGTAAGAGTGTTGAACCCAACGAGGAGCCAAAGGTAGGATAAGTATTCTCTCAAGTTCTATCAACCACTGATACAACTCTACGCACACTAAACGTTTACTTCATCAAGGAAATAATACTAGAGTAACAATACGGGTATGAGAGATAGCTTTGCGAGATAATAAATACAATAAAGTAAATGTTAGTGATGCAGCAATAAAATACACTAAGTAACCATAAACTAACAGTACCATGAGTGTGGAAAAGTGGTGTAATTGTGATGGCTTTGTCCAAGATTAATTACCGAATACATCGGGTTAATTGTCTTCGATGCAGTTTTCTATGTGGGAGAGGCTAAATATACATGCACTCCACTACTTGGGATTACAAGTACTATATGATTGGATTGTTAGAAAGCATCCGCGAATACTAACAATGCATTAAGGTTTCCCCAACCATAGCTTAAGTTTAAGGTCCTTTACTCCCATACGTGTAACTAACCGGTTCGCGCCCTTAGGTTTCTGTCACTCCGGCAGGACTCCCCCTTCGTTTACAAATACTACCAACCCCGTGATGTTTGATCCATGCGCGCACAAGTATAATGGACACCAAAGGACAGTACCATATCAACATACAACTCTAATGAACCAAAGATATTCAACCAAGCAATCAAAAGACAAATAAACTACACAAACATGTCATAGATCATAGGATAAATATTATAGCATCAAACAACATGTTTACATAGGACGGTACAGAGGTTTGTGGGAGGATGAACCACTGAATACAAGGAGGAGTTGGTGATGGAGATGGCGGTGAAGACGGCGAGAGGCAGCGCGGTGGCGCAGGGCAGCAGCGGCGCGGCGGTGGCGCGGGGAACTCCTCCCGCGCCGCCGGCATCAGGGGAGCGCCGCCCCTTAGCCTCCCTCCTTCATGGCTTCTTGGGAGCCCTCCCCCATGGAGATGGGATCCATGGGGGAGGCAAAAACGTGGCTTTGGTGGCTGCAAATTCGTGGTATGGGGTGTTCCCACGAGTTAGGTTTCCTCCCTTTATATAGCTTCTCGGATTCCGTCATCCCATCTAGGGTTGCAGTAAATCGGGCTTATCTCGGCCGTCCGGACTCGGAATCAGGCGAATTTTATGTCTAGAACGTTCGCCGAAAATTTCCTGCAACTTTGTCTTCGGCGAGACTTCCGTGGGACGCCGTCTTCGCCCAAACGACAATCTTCATAAAAAGTTTTCAGACAGATTTCAGGAAAGTCCCAATTCGACTCCAACAAGGTTTCCTCTTATTTTTGATAATTCCTACACATCAAAGTGTAAAACAAGAACATTGTGCACTTTTGCAACTATTAATAGGTTAGTCCAAATAAATCATAAACTTAATATAAAAACAAGTGTCAAAGGCATAATATTAACATGAAACAATCAAAAATTATAGATACGTTTTGGACGTATCAACATCCCCAAGCTTAATTCCTGCTCGTCCTCGAGTAGGTAAATGATAACAAAATAATTTTTGATTGTAAATGCTATGATCAGGTCTTTAACAATTGCATGATGTATGGATAATAAAACTTAGCAATCATGTTACCTAATGAAAAGTATCAACGAACTAAGAGCTTATAACATGAAATTTATAAACATCAACAAGATTGTAATGATCATAATAAAGCATGATAGAGTGGTATCTCGCTTGCCCTTAATTGTGGAGCAAAACATAAATGCCAAGGCACCTCTGAAGTTCAAGTGAAGACTAGATGTAAAGATATCAAAGGTAAAAGCATCATAGTTATACCGCAGATAACCGTATTCTGGGACAAGCACATTACACTAAGAATGACAGTTATGCTCTCGAGAAGTGCTCAAAGAAAGGATGTGACTCAACATTAAAATAAAAGATTGGCCCTTCGCAGAGGGAAGCAGGGATTAACATGTGCTAGAGCTTTTTATTTTTAAAACAGAAATAAAAATGTTTTGAGAGGTGGTTGTTCCTGTCAACGAATCAGTAATAGAGTTCTTGTTATCTTCCATACTAAACAAGTTGAGAGCGGTTCCGAGTTATTGATATTAGGCATTTATAGCATGCACTTTTATATAGTATGACACTCCTCCCAACCTTTGCTTTCACAAACCATGGCTAACCGAATCCTCGGGTGCCTGCCAACAATCTCATACCATGGAGGAGTGCCTATTTTATTTTACTTTTTAGATGTTATAATGGTCTAACCAGCTCTTTGCAAAATTAGTGACGAGCAGATGAAGCATGCAAGTCGGGACTTAATTTAGTATGGAAGATAACAAACCCAACTACTACGTCCTCATGAGCTAAAAACAGTGTCACAAAATGAGAAGTATTTTGAAGGTTTTAAAGGTAGCACATGAAAATTTACTTGGAATGGTTTGAAATACCATGCATAGGAATTTATAGTGGACTCTTTGGGATACTTGGTTTTAAGGATTTTGGATGCACGAGCAGCATTCCCGCTCAGTACAGTGAAGGCTAGCAATAGACTGGGAAGCGACAATCAAGAGAGCAATAACCGTCATAATCATACTTGCGACAGAATAAAATTAACGGAGGCATAAAAATGATACTAAAACTCTGAGGCAAAATAGATCATCAAGGCTTAATTGACTTTTATTTTTCAGTCATGAACATGTGTGAGCATGTGCCAAGTCGATTCAAGTAAATCATTCAGAGGAGGATACCACAATTCCATACCATCTTATGAACAGGACAATGCATGTTAATATCAAAATAACATAATATGCACTATTAGCTAGTTGAGACTAACCATAAGAAAACATAAACTACTAAACATATTATTCACACATCATTTTTAAGTTTCAACAAATAATCCATTAACCAAGTAAACATTGAAAACAGAGGATAAATAAAATATGTGACGATCAACTTATTAATGTAACCGGTGTTTGATGCTAAGATAAATAAATAATAAGATACAGACGCTCCAAGAACAGCACATATGATGTGAAAGAATTAAAATATAGTTTCACTAGAGATGACCTGATAATTTTGACGATGAAGAAGGGGATGCCTTGGGCATCCCCAAGCTTAGACGCTTGAGTCTTCTTGAAATATGCTGGGGAGATCCATGGGAGCCTCCCCAAGCTTAAGCTCTTCACTCTTCTCCATCCTATTATATCACTCTTCTCTCTTGACCCTTGAAAACTTCCGCCACACCAAACTCAAAGTAAATCTCATTAGAGGGTTAGTGCACAATCAAAAACTCACATGTTCTGTAAGGACGCAATATGACCGTTACTTTAAACATTAGCTACAGCCACTGATGTTACGTGAAGCTCTTCCACCCAAAAAAGAATTCCACTCAACACTAGTAAAAGAGAGAATGCAAAATAAATGACATAATCTGTCTAAAACAGAACAGTCCGCAAAGACGAATTTTTTCGAGGCACTTACGTTACTCAGATCGAAAAACTTTGAACTAACGAAAGATGCATACATATATCAGGATTACGCACAAAAATTTCAGATTTAATTCACAATCTGGTGATTTTATGAATTTCGTACAGTGAACAGCAGAAATCTGTTCCTGCGCAGCAATCAAAATTTTAGCAACATCTTATCATTAGAGACTACTCTTGGCACAACAATGCATGAAAGTAAAGATACAAAGGAGTTGCTACAGAAGTAAACAAACTCCTTGACTCAAGAAAAGAAAAATTGCAGAAATAAAAATAATGGGTTGCCTCCCATAAGCGCTTTTCTTTAACGCCTTTTAGCTAGGCACTTATTGCAATACATAATATTTCCAAAGTGCTGCTATTAAACCAAATCAAATTTTTTTTAAGTTACAGAAAGGTTGCTTAAATGGCCAACTTCTAAATGAAAGGTAAGAACCATTAATAATCAAATGAAAACGCAAAGAGGCCACTCTTGCAACAAAAGTCAGAATCTGTCCAGAAAAACAGCAGCTGGCAAACGTAATTTTTAGGTGCTCTAAACATGTCCGAAATTTTAGCCAATTTTTGTGCATGCAGAGGATTCGGTGATACAACATCAGTAATTTTTCGTGATTTTTAGAGTTTCCAGTAAAATATGAAAAATCGCGCAATGAGCAGTAGATACCGAAAACAGAAAATCACTTTTTACATATGCATCAACTAAGCTAAAAGGGTAAAACTTGGTACATTATTTTGATAAACTAAAAGACCAGAGGCTAAGCAAGACCTAAACATGCTAGCTACAGCAAGGAAAACTCTAAATAAAAATCAAAAGTAAAACCAAATAAAATCAAAATAAAGAACCAAACAAAGAAGCAAAAAAAGAAAATATTTTTGTTGTTTTGAATTTATAAGTGAAAGTAAAGAAGCAATAAAAACCAAATAAAGATCCTAATAAAACTAAAGAAGGTAAAACAAGACATATAAAAAAATTATAATACAAGTTAAGACAATACATATCATGTGGACGGGTAATATAGAGTATGAACGAGACAACCTCATGTTAGTTGATGAATAGGGGGATGACTCGGGCATCCCCAAGCTTAGATGATTGTATCTTCTTGAATATGTTCTTGGGATGCACCTACACATCCCCAAGCTTGAGCTCTTGCGTCTTCTTGTTCATCTCATATCACCATATTGATTAGATCTTATAGCTACATCCACATAAAACTTCACAAAACTCATTAGTAGGGTTAGTACTCATTAAATAAAATCCACTCATGTTCAAGCATTGACAAGTTTAATTTAAGATAACTACTGTATACTAACCAATTTATAACATTTATTGATCAAATAAAGATTATAAACATTGAGTATAAGCACAATACTAAATAAGCATAACAATCTGCCAAAACTGAACAGTCTGTAAAGATGACACTTAAAGAGATAGTTACGTAGCTCAAATCAAAAAACTTAAAACTAATGAAAGACAGATAATAATCTCAGGTTTATGCACAAAAATTTTCAGTCAAAATACTATTCTGAGATTTATCACGATTTTTTACAGTGAAGCACAGGAATCTGTCTAAATTGAACAGTCGGTGAAGATCGAATTTTTCGAGACAGCTACGTAACTCAAATCACAAAAAGTTAGTCTAATGAAAGAAAGATAATAAGCATTACTTTGCACTCAAGAAATTTCAGATCAAGATCACGTTCTGGTGATTTTAAACATTTATACGGTGGAGCACAGAAAATCTGTTTCTGGACAGCAAAGCAAAACTATCAACTTCAATTAACTAGAGATATATTATCATTTTATTTTTATGTACAGAGGTATATACACAATATTTACATGTTTTTGGATGAGAAGCTTCCATGGAAAGATTTGCTTTGGTTTCATAGGCATGAACACAAGTGTTCAAGGTCGACCCCCACTTAACCATTGCTCATCTTTCCAATCACTCTCTTTTTGAAAACGTTTTTAGATAACAAGTACAACTAATTTTTTTTAATTCGCATTCCTATCCATACTAAGATAAAGAACAACTTAAAACTGAAAATAAAAATTACTTAGAGATAAAGCAAACAAGTGCACACAAGAATATTCACCCCACGCTATGCTCCCCGGCAACGGCGCCAGAAAAGGTCTTGATAACCCACAAGTATAGGGGATCGCGTGTAGCCTTTTCGATAAGTAAGAGTGTCGAACCCAACGAGGAGCTAAAGGTAGGATAAGTATTCTCTCAAGTTCTATCAACCACTGATACAACTCTACGCACACTAAACGTTTACTTTATCTAGGAAATAATACTAGAGTAACAATACGGGTATGAGAGATAGCTTTGCGAGATAATAAATACAAGAAAGTAAATGTTAGTGCTGCAGCAATAAAATACACTAAGTAACCATAAACTAACAGTACCATGAGTGTGGAAAAGTGGTGGTAATTGTGATGGCTTTGTCCAAGATTAATTACCGAATATATCGGGTTCATTGTCTTCGATGCAGTTTTCTATGTGGGAGAGGCTAAATATACATGCACTCCACTACTTGGGATTACAAGTACTATATGATTGGATTGTTAGAAAGCATCCGCGAATACTAACAATGCATTAAGGTTTCCCCAACCATAGCCTTAAGTTTAAGGTCCTCTTACTCCCATACGTGTAACTAACCGGTTCGCGCCCTTAGGTTTCTGTCACTCCGGCAGGACTCCCCCTTCGTTTACAAATACTACCAACCCCGTGATGTTTGATCCATGCGCGCACAAGTATAATGGACACCAAAGGACAGTACCATATCAACATACAACTCTAATGAACCAAAGACATTCAACCAAGCAATCAAAAGACAAATAAACTACACAAACATGTCATAGATCATAGGATAAATATTATAGCATCAAACAACATGTTTACATAGGACGGTACAGAGGTTTGTGGGAGGATGAACCACTGAATACAAGGAGGAGTTGGTGATGGAGATGGCGGTGAAGACGGCGGAGAGGCAGCGCGGTGGCGCAGGGCGGCGGCGGCGCGGCGGTGGCGCGGGGAACTCCTCCCGTGCCGCCGGCATCAGGGGATTCGCCGCCCCTTAGCCTCCCTCCTTCATGGCTTCTTGGGAGCCCTCCCCCATGGAGATGAGATCCATGGGGAGGCAAAAACGTGGCTTTGGTGGCTGCAAATTCGTGGTATGGGGTGTTCCCACGAGTTAGGTTTTCTCCCTTTATATAGTTTCTCGGATTTCCGTCATCCCATTTAGGGTTGCAGTAAATCGGGTTTATCTCGGCCGTCCGGATTCGGAATCAGGCGAATTTTATGTCTAGAACGTTCGCCGTAAAATTTTCTGCAACTTTGTCTTCAGCGAGACTTCCGTGGGACGCCGTCTTCGGGCCCAAACGAGCCCATCTTCGTAAAAAGTTCTCAGACAAATTTCAGGAAAGTCTCAATTCGACTCCAACAAGGTTTCCTCTTGTTTTCTAGATAATTCCTACACATCAAAGTGTAAAACAAGAACATTGTGCACTTTTGCAAATATTAATAGGTTAGTCCAAATAAATCATAAACTTAATATAAAACAAGTGTCAAAGGCATAATATTAACATAAAACAATAAAAAATTATAGATACGTTTTGGACGTATCAACCACCTCCAACGGAGAAGATGACCACCACCACCAAGCCCTGGGCATGCGCCCCAGGCGTCCTCATGATGCGGAGCAGTACCCAGAGGGCCTTCGCACGGCTAGAAAAACAAATTCCTTACAAAAAAGAAAACTCTAGAAAAATATCAAATGACCCGGCCCAATTAGAGATTAGAGCCCATAGCGCCTACGGGCATCTCTGGCCGACCCATTTCTTTGAGTGAACAAATCTCAAGCGTGGCGGAGGTACATGTGCCCTTCGCCATCGAACAACACCTCAACACCCTCCGAATAGTTCCTACCTCCGCCACTGCGGGGGAGGCAGAGATAATTCTAGTTTATTACAATAGACATGATGGAATAATCTGATTCAGCAAAGAAAGAAAGAGATACAAGACATAATAAATTATATAAGGTATGTAGAGGAAGTGGGAACAAGATAGATACAAGACATAATGTGCTAGAGTTTAAATGTGCGTTGAAGAGCGTGGGTGGACGTCCCTCGCGAGGAGTGTCAGCGTCTAATGAGAATCATGCCGTGAATTCTTGGAATCATCTTCCTGTAGCAGCTGGGCCCGCATGTTATTCAGCTCCTCCTGACATACGATGACCAGCCGGCCAGCGTCCACTCTCTCCTTCACAATGGTCGACGCATTCAACGACTGGACACGAACCGTCAACAGGTCGGACAAACTGTCGTAGTATAAACATGGCCGATGGTTTCCACGTGGACGACGACGGCCCTCGCGGTGCCAGCCGAGAGGGCGCCGACAAAGATGTCGACCATGTTGTTGACAGTGGACCATGATGGGGACAGTGTCGGGTCCCTTCTGTTCAGGATGATGTCGACCATGTTGTTGACAGTGGACCATGATCGGCTGGACAGTGTCATGTCCTTTCTGTTCACGATGATGTCGACCGACGAATTCACGGCGACGATAGAGATGATCTTGTCGATGCAGGAAGAGAACTCCTGGCTGATCTTCTCGTGGTTGTCGTTCAGGACTCCGTAGATACCGTCGTTGGAGGTCCTGGCTATGAACTTCATGGCTCTGGTGTTGCCCGAGCCACTGCCGAGGAAACCGAACGCATGCGTAGTGTACTTGGTGCTGACCAATGTTTCCTGGCAGATGGAGTCGTCCTCGGTGTCGGAGATGACGACGACGAAGCCCAAACGGTCCTTCTGCTCTCCTTGCCGATCATCCAATATCTACACATGAGTGCTCATGAATGCATACGGAGAAAATGGTGGGGATCCATGGCTGTGATACCATAGTTAAGCTATTGTTTCTCTCGATTCACATGTCAGTAGTAATTGGATACATATTGAGCGATCTAGACCCAAGTGAAAGGAAGGTAACCGTGATCTCCAAGTCACGGATGTTGCACGCCTATATATGTAGTTGGCAAAACTATACAGGGGAGTCGATTCCATAGGCCTTTAAGGCCATCAGGTGGCCCTGTTTGAGCGTGTGAAACGTGGGTTCCTTTTCATCACTTGTGGGCACCAATTTAACATGCGCCTCGTCATCCCGTGGTTGTGACCACTAAGGCACTAATAAGGGGCTGGCGACAAGTTGAGGTGGCGATGGTAGAGGGGTGTTTTGCATTTGGACTTGTGCGACGGGTGGTGCTAGACTGCTAGCCCACTTGGGCTTAATTGGCCCTGCCCGTGTGGTAAAAATAAACCATTTGTGATGGCCTATATATCATGGGAGACAAGCTGCCTGCGATATAAACTTACTCCAGGTGTTTCTCTGATAATAAAGACATGCAGTTTAAACACATTGCAAGTGGCCATTTCCACATGCACCGTGTAGATTCTTACTACTCCCTTTGATCTAAACTCGTTGCAGGTTTAATTAACCTAGGCAGATTTAGGCAATATTTTTTCTAAGTCTACGACAATTAATTTGGATCTGAGGGAGTACTATATATATATAGTGTTTAACCATATGAACAAGCTCATGTTAATCGTTTTTTTATAATGGTATAAAACACATACCCTTTCTATTGATTAATGTTCTCATCTAGGATTACGTACCTTCACGGCATCCTTGAATACCGCCGACAGCTTGGTGCTTTGACATTTTGGGTGCGGCAATTCAGGGACGGATGAGCCAACATGGTCAATCTGGAGCCCCCTCGATTCGAGCTCCGTGTGATAGTTGGCCTGCGATTGATGGGAAATTTTAGCTTGAGGATCGATGATTTTTGTTTTTCTGAGGAGCTTGAGCACCTTATCCGCATTATATTAGAAAATTGATAACAATTGAAGGTAGTAGCTAGACTGGGCGGAAAAAAGGCGGGACATCATGTATATACGTACCTGCTGGGGGATATACATTGCCCGGCTTACTCTAGTAGCCGCCGAGGCTGCGCGTGGCTCGTAGAGGCGTGTGGAGGTTCCCGAGTTCCGGCGTAGGCAACCGCAGAGGCGGATCCTGGCCCCCGACAACCATCGGCGTGGCTCTTGCCTCACTGGACCTGGTCCAGGACGACCGCCTTCCCTTGGCTTGGACCGTTCATGGTCATCGCTGTCGCCTAGATTCGACGGCATCTCCTGAACCTGGACCTGGAGGTGAGAAGGAGGAGTTAATGGCACCAGCGGTCACACAACTCGTCGTCGATGTGCACTTAAGTCACACTTCTCCAGAACGTGATTATTTGGTCACACAACTCGACAAGTGCGTGCACGCAGGTCACTGACCCCACTTGTCAGTCCGTTTTGGACGGTAAATTTTCAGAAAACCCCTTGGAGTAATATTAATTTTACAAAATGGTCCTCCTAATTTTACAAAATGGTCCTTCTAATTTTACAAAATTGTCCTTCTAATTTTACAAAATTGACCATTTTGTAAAATTAATATTACTCCAGGGGGTTTTCTGAAAATTTACCGTCCAAAACGGACTGACAAGTGGGGTCAGTGACCTGCGTGCACGCACTTGTCGAGTTGTGTGACCAAATAATCACGTTCTGGAGAAGTGTGACTTAAGTACACATTGACGTCAAGTTGTTTGACCGCGGGTGCCATTAACTCGAGAAGAAGCTACGGGTTCGTCGGGGGATTGCACCTGTATGACGGCGAGGCGGTCATCCTGGTTAAGCTTCTCCATGACGAGGTCTGTGGCCTTGACGAGCAGCTGCTTAATCCTAGTCGATTTGGTGGCGTACAGCACGACGATCAGGTCCACCGGGGATCGCTTCACCTTTGCCAGCGCAGACTCTGGCGCGGCGATGCGCACAAGCACCTCCAGCGGCGATGCTATGCCCCTCTTTTCGACTGCGTCCGGTACCGGTACCGGTAGGGCGGCGAAGATTCCGGGTCGCAGGACATGATCATGGCCGCCGGGCTGCTTGTCCATGAACAGAGGCGGCAGAGGCAGCTGCCACAGCTGGTGCGAATGCCACGACAGCATGTACTCCAGCCACAGGTACCTGTTGTACAGCCTCATCTCCATCTCTTCCATCTGCGTGGCGAGCCCTGATATTTCCTGGTCGGCCTCCTTGCCGCAGTTGGAATTCCTAACTAGTGTCCAGCGTTTACGCAGCTCATTTGCCGCCGCATATAGAATTTTTTTGTCATCAGCGATTATTGCGATGACGTCGGCGATAATTGTAAGGGCGTCAATCCGCACCATCTCGCCGCCACCTGCCTTGACTCCTCGATGCCCTTTTTGACGATTACCACTTCCCCGTCCATCTGCTTATGGCCACCTCCGACGTACTCCATATGAAGAGTGAACAGCTCCGACATGTCGCCGGAGATGCTAGCACCGTCGTTGCTCAGGTAGACGATGAAGTTGGTCGTTGCACCACCAATGTGGCCGGAGCTGTTGAAGATTTTACCCACCTTCTTGTCATTGGAGATGAAGTAGTTGATGCAAGGGGCGTCGATGCCAGAAATGACCACCGTCCGGTCCAACTTGCACTTGAGCTCAAGGTTGACCTCCGCGTTAACGGAGCCCGTCATTCTGTCAATGCTTGCCGCCAAAGCTTGGGTGACGCGGCCGTGCTCGTCGTCCAACACTGCGTAAGTGCAACCTGGGTTGGTGGCGATGATGGCATGCATGGTCCTGGCGTTGCCCTCGTCGCGGAACCCAAAGGCGTGGACCAAAGGGAACCTCCAGGTCAGCAGGGAGCTCGTGTCATCTTTGCTGTCAGAGATGACCATGATGTGCCCTGCGCGCCTCAGCTTATCCTCATCTCCACGTCTATGCAAAATCTAATGGAATTCCACTTTAGAATTAGTAAGCACATCTCAAAATGGTTGACATATATATAGTTAGATGGTTCTATTTTCTACACATCCCACGTACGTAACAAACTTTTATTTTTCGAAAAGGCGAATGAAGCAGCTTCTGCATCTACAACCTTTATTCATTATTAAACACCAAAATCTCACAAAAGCGATTCTTATAAAGATCATATAAACCAAAACCACCAATACAACACCTACGATAGCAGTACGTCCCCGGCTACCTGACAAGACATGGAAAACACCCAACCGCCCCATGCAAGTTACAAGCAGAGATCCGCCCAGCATATCCGCGAAGCGGCGTCAATGCACTCGCTCCCGATGTCGCTGTCTCCGCTATCTTCCGCCAACCCATCTTCAGTTGTGTAGATCGATGCACAGACTCTCGCCACACCATCCACCGACACCACCGTGGTGCCAAGTAGCACCACCTCCCTGCGCGCAATCTCCTAAGCACGTCGCGGTCGCCGCCGGTACACCGCAATACCATGCCGCCAAGTACCACTAGCCGACACAGCTTGAATTCTCTGGAGGATCTGTCATGCGTACACGTGCCAAACATGCATGACTCAGCGTAGCACCTGTCGGCCAGACATGACTTGACATCTCCACCGAAGCTCTGTGCAAGACGAAGCCGCTCCACCTCATGCCTCTGCCATCCAGCGTTGCTCCACAAACGAAGGTCCCAGGAGAGAACCCGACACCGCAGTGCCGCCACCTTCGATTCAGAAGCCAGATCATAGGGTTTCCCCCGGAGCAGCACGAGTGGGTCGACAATAGTTGCACGACGATGCCTGCTTCATCAAGGTAACAGAGTAGAACACAACCATCGAACGCCAAGAGCGAACTCCGTTCGGTTTTCACTGGCAACTAAATCTCCCCAACTCAAAGCAAGGACTAGATGACGGATCTTGAGATCCGCCAAACCAGCCTCAGGACGACCACCTTAGACGGAGGAGATGACCACCACTGCCAACCCTTGGGTCTCCGCCCCAGGCGTCCTCGTGATGCGGAGCAGGACCCAGAGGGATCCGCGCGACTTCACCAGCCAACGACGAGATATGGCAGCAAGGTTGGATCGATGTCCGCAGATCACAGGACCCAATTGAGCCAGATCAAGCGCAGCTCCAACCGCCGCCTCCTGCCTGCCCCGCCTGCACCTGCGAATATGCCACCGATGCACATCGGTCGCCGTTGCCCGCAACCGTTACCGGCGATCGGAGATCTAAGATCTCAGGACGACCGAGGAGAACGGTGGTCCGCCGCCTCCTGCCTGCCCTGCCACCGATGCACAGCGGCCGCCGTTGCCCGCCTCAGTCACCGGGGATCGGAGATCTAAGATCTCAGGACGACCGAGGAGAATGGTGGTCCGCCACCGCGCCGCAGGGGCTTTGTCCAGCGACGTTGCTGGCGATGGCGGATGGAGGGGGATGCGGGACGGACTCGAGGGGCGGCGATTGGTGTCCGCCCGGTCTCTAGTTGGCTGTGTACAGTAAGGGGCCCACGTAGCAAAAGACATATCGGATTTTCCTTAAAAGAAAAAAATATGGGACTTAATTATCATCGTATACGCAATTTGAAAAAGTATAGACTTCTGATGCAAAATTAATGGTTGAGAAAAAGATACCCCTTTAATAATAATCGTTACTAGAACTAAAATCCAATACGTGAACAGATTTAATATGTACTAGATGTGCTCTACTTTATTTTGTAATCTCGATAGCTTATGTATTCTCTACTATAAATGTATGTTTATGTTCCCGTCCCTCTCTCCTCTCTAAGACAAAGGCGGCTAGGGTTTTTGTGCCTCCCATCGGCGCCGTCGTTGATCTGCCTTGCTTCTGCGGCCTTCGGGCCATGGAGGTGGGGTGGATCTAGGCCCCTGTCGGTGGGAGGGCTCCGTTTTCCTGTTTTTATGGTCCAAATTTGGTGGGGCGGCGCTCAGATGGTGGTGGCGGCATCTCCTCCTATAAGGTCTTACCGGTTTCAGCCCCATCTCGACGGCGACGTCGAGATGCTTGTGGGAGTGGTGTGGTCTCCGTGGACTTCGTCTGGCACTGGGGATCTCTGGATACGAATGTGGTCTCCATTCTATATATTCATATATCTGTTCGGCGGTTGTTGATATAAGACTACGAGTTAGCCTCTAACTAAGGCGTATCGTTGATGGAACGGTGCGTCACATCATGGCTGGCGTGAGTCCTCGCGGATGGTTCCTGCCACTTCTCACACTATCCCTCCGCATCGCCGCGGTGCTAGAGTGCCTGACCCGACCGTGCTCTAGGACCACGGCGGTGTGTTGAACCTCACCGCCAATATCCCTCGACTACGGCTGCTTCCGTGCCACCCCCGGTACAGTCTAGACCGGCCTGTCCATGGATTGGGCGGCAACTCCTTGACGAGCGCATGTCGCTCAGCCGGTCCCTCGCACTGGCGCTGGCGAGGGCAGCTGGGCCTGGCCGCCTGGGCACCACCATGGCGCCGTCAGTCCTGTGCTAATGCTATATGGGCAGCACCGTGTGGGATCTGCAAGGTGTCACCTGCGGCGGCATGGAGGCAACCTGTCTGCGTGCTCGTCTCACTTATGCTACCCTCGCGCCGACCTGCAAGCCTCCCACGTCCGTGCGGTCGTGCTCGGTTGCCCTATCTTTCGCGGCAACTCTGGAAAGAGGACCGCGTGGCTCTCTGGCGCGATCTTGCGGTGGTGATGCATGGTCTCTCTCATTGGCATGAGTGGGGAGGAGGGACTGGCGGGGGATCCTTTTGTTGCACTACAGGAAATGTGTTGACTGGTGACCTTTTCTTAACGACCATGGTTTTTTTGGTCATATATTTAGGAAAACGCTTCAGTACATCCGGGGGATTGCACGCGAAGCGTCCCCCGGGTCGAGCGTGTGACGCGTGTCCCACGATCGCGAGAGAAACGTGCGGCGCCAAATCTCGCACCTTATCTCCTCCGCACACCTTTCCTTTCTCTTCTCTCCCTCACGGAGAAAATCATCGCTGCTCCTCTTGCCCACAACTTTCCCAATGATTTCCCCCGCGACGACCGCCCCATGTTTTGCCGCCGGCGGCCACGCCCCCTTCCTCGCGCCGCTGGTCACGTTCCCCACTCCATCGGGGATCCCACCGGAGCCCTCCATCCTTCTGCATGTGCCGCAGCTCCTGGCGCTGCACAACAACACGGGAGAGGCGGCAGGCGAGGCCGCGCTGCGGGGATCTTCGATCTGGCGGCGGCCGGCAAGGCTGCGCTACGGGGGAGCTCCGACCTGGTGGTGGCGGCCCCGTCGACCACGTCCTAGCAGCAGCTTAGAGGAACATCTGCTCCATCCCAGCAGGTTCTTGTCGGCGATGCTAACTGTCTGTCGGCGGCGGTGCTACAACCTTAGTTTTGCTCCATACACTGTGTAAATTTGCATTATGAGAATTATTTTTTGCTACAATCCCACTATGATCTTGCATCCTAAGAGTCTCATCGGAGATCTCATCGCAGATTTTTTGCTACAATGCTATAATAGCACAATTTTTTTGCTAGAAACGTTTTGTGGCTTTGTTACAATTGTACAAAGTTTTGCTACAATATGCCTGGCTAAGTCGGTTTTGCCGCAATTTTCCTGCTTCGAGGTCTAGGGCAATGTCTCCTATGGATAGTTTTTGCTACAATAGGATAAATTTCCTGCTACAAAAGTTATGTAATTTTGCATCTTGCTAAGATTTTTTTTTTTTTGCTACAACCTTTCTGCCATTTTGCATCAAGGATCTCGCCGGAATTTTTATGCTACGATAGCACAAATATTTTCGCTACATTCATTCTGCGGTTTTGCTAGAATAGTATAAAGATTTTGCTACGACGTCTCCGGCGAAGTCAGTTTTTACTAAAATAGCACAATTTTTGCTACAATGTCTCCGGTGAGGTCTCCGGCGAAGTGGGTCTATTTCTTTTGTTTTTTGGTGAACCGTTTTTTGGTACAACGGAGCAAAAGTGGTACGTGTTTTGCTACAATGAAGCAAAAGTGGAATTGGGGGCTAAGTTTGTTTTTTTGAACATATTGGGGGGCTAAGTTGGACACGTGTCAAGCAGAGGAGGCGGGGATCCGGGGGAAATATCCCCCGAGGGACGCTCAGCACGGGCTTATATTTATGACCAACTCGACCCAATTGGTCATAGGCCATTTGGGATGATCCAATGCCTGAAAAATGATGACATTCTCTGTCTGGAAGGTCATAGCTTCAATTTCAATTGGTCATAACATAGACAAAACTAATCTATGATCTGCCACCTCAGCAAATTGGTCTACATGTTGTGTCCATGTGTCAACTTCTGCTGACATGTCCGCATATGTGTTGTTTAGATGTGTCAATTTTCGCTTACGTGTCAGAAGTTGGTACTGACATAAGGGACCCACCACGTTGACATGCTGACTAGGAGCATATTTGGTGTGTGGGGACCCACACCCACCTGTCATACAGGCCAGTCAGCCAAACTGGACATACTGATCCACCTTGTCATACATGTGGATCCCACCAAGTGGTGGACAAATGTGGCGGACGGGATCGAACACACGACCTGATACACCTGCCCCGTAACATGTGTTCCTAACCACCTAGACACCAAGTCATTTATGTTGTATATAACGCTTGGGCTTTATTAAACGAGAAGAAATGGGCGCCGCGGCTGCTTGGGCTGCCCCTGGGCTGGCCTTGGGCCGACGCTGGCATCCAAGGCGCACAACCTGCTTACCCTAAAAAAAAAGGCGCACAGCCTGCTGGGCTGTACGCTCGGCCGGGCGCTCCAGCTATTTTTTTTTCTCTTTATTCTTTTCTGAATTCTTTTGTATCTTTTTATTCATAACTCCAAATTGAGCCAAACAAAATTCTTTTGTACGACTCGGCCGGTAGGTACAATGTTCTAGTGTTTTTACAAAATATATAGTTTCAATTGTTCAACATATTCTTGGTAGATGCTTCACAAAGGCCAACTTTTTTGCCATTCAGAAAATGAAAAATGATTTTTTCGTGTAATAAAGTTGAAAACATTGTGAGACAACAATTGTTCGCCATGTCAAGAGCACATGTGAGCAACATATGGTAGTGATCACAACGCTAATCAAGGCTGAGAAATTTGTTAGTCTCAGCGATCTATATGCATAGTTACCCGACTTTGGTCGGATTAAAGCCCTAGCGATGAGATGACCAACGCTGGGAGAAAGCTCGATTATGAAGATGTTACCGCCTACATCTTCGCTGGTCTAGATGATCACTATGATGGCTTCGTGTAGTGATCACAATGCTAATCAAGGCTGAGAAATTTGTTAGTCTCAACGATCTGTATGCACAGTTACCTCGCGTATTAAGCCCGCTTAGAACGACGACGGAACGCGGCCAATGGAAACAACGCTGGTTTTGGCGATTCCTCGGTCAATGCGGCATCACGCGGTGGTGGCTATGGGAATAGCGGTGGTTTTGGCTGCATGGGAGGTCGCGGCGGCGGCGTGGCGAATGAAACGGTGGTGGTAGCCGTGGTGGCGGCAACAAGAATAATGGTGGTGGTGGCAATTTCAACCCTCAAGCTGACGGTGGCAATTATCAGCAGCGGCATCAAGGTGGAGGTTCGGGTGTTGTCTGTTAGATTTGTGGCAAAGAAGGGCACATGCGTTCCGTTGTTGGAAACACTTCATCAAGAACTTCCAAGGTCCAGAGAGATCGGCCGGTGCAGCTATGAATTCATATGGTGTGGACACCAATTGGTATAGTGATTCCGGTGCAAACGATCACATGGGAGCTACATAAGCTAATCGTGAGACCATTGTAGCGATCTCTCACGTCCTTCTTTTCCAAACGCGTTCGGGTCCTTCCTCTCATTCCTCGCTCACTGCTCTTATACCCAGACCCGATTGATCTCGTCCCTGGCCCCGACAAGCCCCCGCTCGATCCGGGCCTCTCCTCCTTCCCAGCAAACCACCGCGGCGCCGCCTTGATCCCTCCTCTCCCCTCAAGCTATGTCACCAGCAGCTCTCCGCCTTGAATTCTGTTCTTTTTAAATGTGAGGTAATATGATTGACAAACAATTAACTGTGATAAACAGTGTGCTAGTTGTACCTTTCTATCTTGCATCTTAGTGCACTTTTGTTCTTTATATTCTGTTAACTGGTTGACTGGTAAATTTGTTCTTTTGGGATTGCCATCACTGAATTTGTTCTTTTGGTTACTGCAGCTCTTCACCGCGCTGGTCAGTATGCAGTTCTTTTTGTTGAAGGTGGATAAGGCTAGAGCTTTAGCGGGCCTAAAGATGTACTCCCTCCGTTCCAAATTAATTGACTTGGTTTTGTCCAAATATGGATGTATCTATACTTGTTTGGTGTCTAGATACATCCATGTGTAACCAAATGTGTGTCAATTAAATCCGAACGGAGGGAGTAAGTGTTCCCAGGTGATAATAGTTTAGAATCTTCTGCCTGAATGTATTGTGCATTTGTGCCTGTGTTATATTACATGACTACCTGCACTGCTCATTTGTTTTTCGAATTACCTTCACTGCTCACCAAAGCTGATCTTAATATTGAGAATTAAGTTACGTTCATTGCCTCATTGGTACTTCGAGATGGATAAATTTTATGCTTTTCTCTGGCTGGCTTTGCCTGAATGGGCTGTGGCTCTCCCTTTTGCAGTTTCTCTAGATTATGATTACTATAGAAAAGTGGGCTGCGTACTCATCTAGTTTCAAAATTGTTCATTCATGTCACGTTCTGTGGAGTGCTAGTATGGAGTATTTTTCAGTGTTTATCACCTGCGACTGTTATTTATCTAACTGAAGTCTCTGTCAGCAGATATCCCTATGTTTGAGACTCTAAAATGTGGCTTTTCCTCTCTTTTCCAGGAGTCCCAGCCGAAGAATTTGGAAGCCCAGTCCCAGGCAGCAAAGAGTAGATACTGACTAGGTTTTATAATTTTAGAGCTAGTTATATTGTAACAGTGAGAATATTATGTCTTCTACGTTCAATTGAAATATTCTTGGCTGAATCGACTATTCTTGGCTATTATTTGAAGAATGTCATGTCTTCTATGCCCAGTTGAAATATTGGTTATGTCCGTGCTTATGAAATGTGACGAATATAAGTTGTGCTGTTTATTAAGTCTGAAATCTCTACTGGGCCTAATACATGACAAGTGGGTCCAGGTACCGTAAACTGACAAATGGGACCCGTGATAGCTGGGGCGATCTGACTAGTGGGACCAGCTCTTAAAAAAATTAAAATTGAACAAAAATCTTGGGCCAAGGAAATGCCCCGGCCAAAAATATATGGGCTGAACTTTTGGGCTTGGCCTACAAAATAACTGGACCGTAAATGCCAAACTTGTAAAATAAAAATGCCGAAATTGTTGGGCTAGGCCCATGTAGAGCACCTTGTTGGATTGGGCTGAATTTGATCTACAAGCACTGCCACGTAGGATTGGCTTACGTGGACAGGCTAGAAAGCCTTTCACCAAACCATATATGTTGGTCATAAGACCAGTTCACAGAAAAGGTCTTGATAGTCCATCAGTGACTCAGCTTTTGACCATGTGTTTTTGGTCACAAGAAGGTCATAAAATGGAGAACAATGACCATTCAGTGACCAATATGGAGGGTCAAAAATTAGCACATTTCTTGTAGTGTTGGTGGCGCTTTGGAAAGGCGGCTCCCATATCGTGTCCTACCGTTTGTGGTGCAAAAGTTTTTCCAGGTAATGGCGCCAGCGACGGTAATGCCTGCGGGTGTCGTAACCGTCTTCGGGACGCCCTTTTGGTTATCTTCCCCATGTCAGGGTTACATGTGAAAACCCTTGACCATCTCGGTCTCGAAGACGGAGGCATGTGATGCATGTAAAATGCATACATGAACTTTCCATTATATTACTTATATTTCAATCATATTTGCATCATATAAGGGTTATATCATTGTTTTATATTGATTTTGGGAATATTTCACAGTTTCCCTATTTTTCCGGAATTAACCCTGCACTGGTAGAAAACTCTATTTTCTATATTTTGATGTTTCAGGAACCCAAACGACGTCCAAATGACCTAATATTTTGCGGGGATCATTTTTTGGAAGGAACAAAGCGTAGGAGCGAAGGAAGCGAAAAAATGGAAACCCGAGGGCTAAAAGAGGTGGGCCCACGCGGCCAGATTCCTTGGCCGCGTGGGACCCCCTATCCTGGGCCTCGAGCCTCTGATGCCGTCGATCTTCGTCCTCATGCCTTCGTCTTGACCTAAAAACGACTATAAAAATAGTCCCCCGACGGCTTTCGGAAGAGAGCGCCGCAGAAACACAAAACCACGAAACAGAAGACCTGGAGCTGCAGATTGGAGGGGGAAAACTCCGGCGGGGCGCTGCCGGGGTGGTCTCCATCTTCTCCAACATCTCCACCATCATCACCATGATGAAGGGGGAGTAGTCCACCCCCTGCACTTTGGGTTTGTGGTGGTAACTTGATCTAATCACTCTATGTATGATCATTGTTGAAGTCCATATGTGTGTCTTGCATAAGTATGGATCTATCTATGTAATTTCTATGGTGGATATTGTGGTATGAGATGATATTTGTTATGCATTTACCGTTGTGTCGGATCTTTTATGACTTGTCATACTTTGGAGATATTCTATGATGCATGTGATGGTTCGATTTATGCATAATGCCTTGTTTATCCATGTCATGAGGTGATTGACACCACCAACTGTAGATAGATGAGAGAGATGTGGTCATGCACACGAAATATGAATCATTGCACTAGTGTTTAGAATATTGTCCATTATGAAGTATGATGTATGTAGGTACGGGATGGCCGATGTGACAAGGCATATGTATTGAGTGACACAATACAGCCCAACATTCTTTATCTGGGGTAAAAAGGAAGAAGTATGATGTGGGAGTGACAACAAACCACGCTAGCCTTACGAGGGTGACCTAGCAACACAAATGATTATTTTCTTTCAACTATGTGTTTTAGGACATGTAGCCGTCATAGAAATTTACCATTAAAGCATGACAATTGTGTGTACTTTTTATCTATAACATGATAATCACCATAGATGGAAGAGATGATTGAGTGAACCCATGAACCCACGTCCGTTGTTCCTATAAGAGAAAACCTTTGTCTTGTCCTCTTGCATTGAAGAGGATTTGGACACTTTTACATTCTTGTTTTGTTACATTAAACTTCCATCCATTAAATCAACCATCTTGTTCTTTAAACTTGTTTAGTGCATAATCAACTAAAACTTGTGACACTTTAGTTGTAGGGAATAGATAACTTTTCCTTCTTACTCCTGCGGATCGATACCCTACTTCCACATTGAGATGTGCTACAGTGATCCCCTGCTCTTGGGGGTTATCAGCATGCTACGTCGTCACCCTCTTGAGGGCTTCGCCGTGGAGCTCCGATACCTCTAGGTCTCGTTTTGGTGTCAGCGGTGGGAAAATTCGGATCCTATGTCAAGGCACTTCTGGCGCTGGCGTGGGGTCCTATCTTATACACGTGACTCTCGTCACTCTCTCTCTTCACCACTCTCCATCCTTTTTGTCTGCTGGAAGGATAGGCGCTCCATGGCCCGGACCGAGATGGCATGCGGGTCTCTCCGGTGACGATATGGTGTGTTTGATGTGACTATGTCCGTTGGTTTCACAAAGAGACATGGTGGCAAGTCTAGTTAGTTGTCTCAGGTGCTTCAATATGGCTGTGGATACTCCTGTAATTTTTAAAACTTTATTCTGCTTTGTAAGAGCATTCCCTTATCAATTTATATCCGTTCGCCCGTGTTGTGGCTTTACTTATAAAGCGGGACAAATTCATGTTTCGAGAGAGAAACTTGGAGTACATTATTTTTCACCAATTTTGATACTTGGAGCTACTGCTCCAAAATGCACTTTCATACTTAATGTTGTCCTTTAAGGGAAAGGGCATCAATGCAGCAAATAAAATGGTGTTTCGGGGTCTAACATTTAGGAAGTTTCAAGTGGAATTTCACTAGGAACTTATTTCACATTTAAGTGACACGACAGGGATAGTCCTCCTCGTCTCCCCTCCCTAACACCATCCCCAGCGACCCCACCACACCTCCCTCACCGCCGCAGGAGGAGGTTGTTGGGCAAAGCCTACAAAATGGATGGGGCGGCGGGACTGTCTCCCCTGTGATGGCGAAGGGTCGCTCCGATTGGTCGGCGACCTCCCGTGGTGGCGATGACTACTGTGGCAGCTTGGGAGACTCGATGGTCAGGAGAATCCTTGTTAGTCCGGCTTCCAGCGGTAGCGCTTGGCATGGGGACACCATGGGCAGTCGAGCTTTGTAGGTGACGAGGAGTCTAATGGTGGAACAACTTACCAAGAGGGTGTTGATGTGATGGTTAAGAGCGAAGATTCTCTCTTGGTTTTGGCCTGAGCCTGCAACGACGATATCTTCGGGCATCACTTCCCTCTCAAGGAATTGTCATGGTATCGAGTGCTTGTCCCCCTCCCGTATTTGCTCTTTGGAAACCTCAGATCGGGTTCGTCGGATTGGACATTGATGGCATCAGGCCACGCCCCTGTTTGGGGGCATCATTTTTGGAGTTGGCAGCGGCTGGAGGGTCCTATGCTATGTCGGTGGTGATGGTGGAGCGTCTTAGTCTTGCATGGAATCTTTGGCAGAGATGCCAAATCATGCCTATCCAACAGGGGCTATGAGCATTAATGCTTATTTTGGCAGGTGCTACACATGACTAATCTTCTAGAGGCTTCAAGCTACGTCAAATGGCAGGACTCGGTGGCATGGTGCCAAGGTGTCTCGGCAGTGACAACATGAGTGTAGGTGATCATGTTCAAGGAGGTGGTGTCGGTAGCTAGCCCGGCGAGGGGCTTCGCTTCATTGTACACCTTGCAGATGGGTTGGCGGAAGATGGCAGGATGACTCTCGTAGCACGCATTAGGCGCTATCTTGTTATCGACGGTAAGCCGAGGATGGCAGTGGCTAGGGACTAGGCCCCGTTTTCCCTCTATTATTGTACTAGTTGGTGGTGTTGTCAACTTGTTTGGTTTCGGTCTGTATGTACGTTGTAAGGTTTTTTTCCGGTCTTTGTATACATCGCTTTGATGCAGAGGACGGGGGTCTCAGCCTCCTTTTCCAAAAATGGGATGTCACTGATGGGTCGTTTGGTCAGTGCTGAATGAACCAATCCTAGAAAAGGTACACAAACTAAAGATAATAAATTTTGGAGCACTTATATAAACCTAAAATAATAATAACCGGAGGATAATAAGATAATTGTGTAATGTTCTTCCTATTATAAAAAGTGTAATCAAAACATGCAGAATAACACTAGAAGATCAATTTTTTGGGTTTGATCGATCATTACAGTGATTTTTTTCCCATATACGTTTTCGTAGTCTTTCATAGAAAAACCATTACTTTTACCATTTTTATTTGTTGTTTGATACGTCAATACAATTGGCACGCCTACAAATTCGTTAAAATATTAGGAAGTCTATATTATTTATCATCTACCATATGATGTGCAAACTTTCCGACCAAAGGAAATATAATTTCACTATATATGAAGTTATGGACTTGCTAGTAAGAAAAAATATAGTAAACCGAAAAAGTTCGAGCATGATCTAAGACCAATGATTCGTAATATGCACTTTCACCCGGGCCATTTGGTTAATAGGAACGGCGGAGGAAAAACATAGGAATTGGAAATACTCCCATTATTGTAATATTCATGCATTTGGTTCAAAGGAACGGAATACAAGAAAGCGAAGGAAGTTTTATTTATCTCGCTCGCAAAGGAAAACACATGTATTTTAGAATCCAGTTGGACCTCCTTTTGAAGCTCCTACTCATGAGTGATACGATTGTGGTCTTAGCGGCATAGTAACATCCTAATTATAGCATTTCACGTGGTTCGACGTTGACAATCTTTATTAGGATTCTTGTGTTTTTTCCATTGCTATGAATCAACTCTAAACTTTACAAAATTCATGTGTTTTTCCAATTCTTTGTTTTGCGCATGTGCTTTTTCTCTTATACATTGTATTCCCAATTCCTACAAAAGAGGCCATGATACAGTCATAATTTGTGAAATTTTAACATGCTAAGGATGGTGCCCCTCGCTTGCCACATTTTCTAAATACTAAAATGATTCCCTTGTATTTGCGAGGGCCGGTACCGTCCTACTAGTCAACTAAAGGTGGCATTAATTTTCAGACACATGGTTTTCCTTGTAGGCAACAAAAGGTGGCATTGATTTTCAGACTTATGAAGCCTTGAAGAAGTAATAATTATGATATTACGGTATCCTAATCCTGTTATGAGATCGTTACTTCAATTATGATCAATTACCTCCGTACTGGTTAGCCGCTAGATCGCCAAGACGCAAACAATGGAAGGTCTATATCAGCTTATGAGCGTCTGATATTTTTCATTGATATTGCTAGCTAGTCATCACAAAGGTCAATTGATCCTAAGGATCGTACTATGTAGAATGCAAGCGGAGTCGGCCAATTTCGACCCCCCACGGTGGATAGAGCCGCTTGCCCAATCCAATCTATGTTCGACCGAGCAAATCAAAGATCTAAATGTTGATTCGCAAAATAATAAAAATCTAAATTTTCAAACTCAACAGAAAAAATAGGCCCAGTTGCAGAAATACGCGTAGTACCTTTTCAGCCGATGCCAAAGCTCGTGCCATAGAGGTGTAAGTGTAACTCGATGTCGGATAGTACACCATTACCGCTTTGGTGGCCTTCTCAACTCTGCTCTCTCCGGCGGTGATCGGCAACAAGGTTGACTGGCCACCGACGATGGCGAGGCAGCTGTCGCGATCCAGCTTTTCCGCGACCACCTTCACGGCCTCCACCAGAAGATTCTGCCGCTTCAACCCTTTATCGCGGACATTGAGAACGACGACGAGGTCGACCGGCGAGTGCGGCTTCCCCGCCCCTGTCGAGATACTCAACATCACAGGAATGCAGCCAGGGTACCTTCCCTGCACCTCCACCTGGTCCTTCGCGTAGGCTTTCAGTTGTAGCTGCATTTCCAGAGAACAATTGGGGGCTGGAATTATTAGTGGAGCTGCCATGCACGCGTTCGCAATGACTCCTAGCTATGGCAACAATTACCTGATGCATCTCGATCGTATGTCGAGCTAGCTCGTTTGATATTTGACTAGCAAGCGAAACGATAAATAGGATTTGGAGGCGGTAGCTCAGCTTTTTCTCAAACGAAGGGAACGGCGGTCTAAAAACAGGATACGTGATGCATTAGATGCTTCTTTTTCTTTACCTTTTCTTTTTCTTTACTTTAGCTGACTTTGATAGCACAAGGGCACGTGCCCTAAGGTAGCACCTGCCCCACGGTAGCTTTATATGGGAACGGCCAATATAGTAATGCGATTTCTTTTGGTTTTCAAACATTAAGATATTTTACCTCTTAAACGGTAAGTGAAATGTTCAGTCGTATTCACGGTTGGTTTTGTCTCGACGAGATCTTCGAAACTAGATTCCACATTGATAATTTGGATTACCAGAGTCAAGTTGGCTAAAAGATTAAAGTCAAATGGTCAACAAGTTTTCTAAAGTTCGCTCCTCACCATTGTATGGCTTGCTTGATGGTAATGCCATATTTTACATGTTTGATCAAATACACACCCTCGGAACATGTAGATTATTGACATGGCAAAAAACATAAAAAATTATCTGACAACCGTGTATAAGTTGGATGGTAACCGAAGAGTAACATTCTTTTCGGTAACTGAAGAGTAACATGATAACCACAGTACTATAACCTGGCTATTGGCGAAGATCTATTTCGTCAAAATATATTTAGGTAGGATGTTTGTTCTAAGGTACTTGTCAATACGAACCTAACCATGAAAACAGATCGTTAACTGGATGAGCGGAAAAAATGATAATTTATGTTCCAATTTTCGGATCTGAAAAGATAGCTTACCATGTGTGCACGACGTTGGTCCATAAGAGAATCTCCACTAGCGCCCCATAGCTCTCCCCAAAGCCTTTTGGGGCCGACACTCTCCAAACACAACCGACACATTCTGCAGCCCAATAGAATAGCCGGCACGCTCACGCTGGACACTACACGCAAGGGTTGTGCTGGGCGCGCCGGCACTCCAATTCATGTCGGATATTGCCGCGGGACCCTTTTGGCAGGCAAACACACCCATCCCCCTCCCCCCCCCCCCCCCCCCCCCCCCCCCCAATGCATCCCACCTCGCCACCCACCCCCAGAATCGCCATCGCCACCGACGCGGATGCCGCCGCCTCCCGAGCACCCCTACCTCCCAAGATTCGTATGAATCTCGACGACTTAACCACCGCCGGCCGCACCTTCTGGCCGTACCTCTGGCCATTGCCGTCATCTACCGAACCATCTCCGTCGTCATCTGTCGCCGCCATCACAGTTTCTGCCGCACCTGTTAACACCGACAACATGACTTCCGCCGCCGCCACCACCACATGCCTCTGGTACTTCCTTTTTGCCCTCGACTGGCCATTAGATTAGAACGGTCGTCGCTGCCTTTTACTCGTCCACAAGGTGCACGTTTTTTTTTGCCGCAATAGACATCGACGATGAGACGGTGGATGGAGATCTTGACGAAAGAGGAGGCTGATGCTGCCGTTGACCGAGTGCATCAGATGATGCTCATGGGGGCTCTTCTTCATATTCGGCAGCACATCAATGCTTCTCCTCAGCATGGTGGTTCGAAGGTGGGAAAGGCGAGGAACAAGGACCGGCCTCGCCTAGCAGGTGCTCTGATGCTTGACACCGAGTACTCCCGTGACGGGGCAACACGTACGTGAACAATTTCCGTCGGTGGTTAAGGATGAACAAGGAGTAGTTCATGAAGATTGTGTTCGGCGTCTGACAATAAGATGGCTACTTCGTGTGCAAGAAATATTGCATTGGATTGTGGGATTTCTCGTTGGATCAGAAATGCACGGCTGCCTTGCGTTGTCTTGCGTACGGAGCTCCTCCGGGTACGCAAGACGACTATCTACGCATGTCTGAGAGAACATGAACGGATAGCGTCCTCAGGTTTTGCCGGCCAGTCATTGTAGTGTTCTGACCAACCTACCCGAGAGAACCAAACAAAGATGATACAAATCGTATTCTCGCACAAAATGCAGCTAGAGGATTTCTTGGGATGCTTGGGAGCATCGATTACATGCACTTGGGTTTGAAGAATTGCCCATTTGCCTGACAAGGACTGGACAAAGGTCATACCACAGAGTGCAGTGTGATACTTGAAGCTGTGGCAGATCATGACCTCTGGCTTTGTCACGCTTTCTTTGGCATGGCTGGATCTCACAATGACATCAACGTGCTGCAGCGCTCTCCGGTGTTTCCAAGGCTAATAGAGGGTCATTCTCTGCCCGTCAACTATGTGATTAGTGGCCACGCATACAACAAAGGGGAGTATCTAGCCGATGGTATCTATCCACTGTGGTCTACATTTATGAAGACGACCCCCAACCCAACGATAGAGAAGGGATGTTGGTTTGCATAGTGCTAGGAGGCTTGTCGAAATGATATGGAGCGGGCTTTTGGTGTTCTCCAGCAGCATTTTACTATTGTTTGGTACCCTGCTCTTACTTGATCAGAGTCTCAGATGTGGGAGGTGATAAACTATTCTTTGATCATGCACAACATGATCATCAAGAGTGAATGGGAAGTACCGGTGGTCGTTGACCAGCCACTTGATCACCAGGGACATCTTGCCCAACGTAATGAACAAGTGACGACCGAGTTTGCTGCCTTCATTGCCATGCATCAAGAGATCGGCGACCCACAGGTTCATGTTGATCTTCAGAATGATCTAGTTGAGCATTTGTGGGTGCTCATTGCTCAAAGGAAACACCCATGATTGTTGGACAAGTTCTAATTGTTATTTGTTTGAATTTTTGTATGAATAATTCTATTTGTATTGTGTGCAACTATTTGTTTGTTAAAACTTTGTAATAAATTTGGATTGAATTTTGTTTAAATTATGTAATAAAGTTGGTTGGAATTCTACATATCGAAGCATATCTTGTTTTGGGACCGACCGTTTGGGGCACACCGATGTGGGACGCCCCTCCCTCAATTTAGGCAACAACTTATGGCACCCTCAATAGCGATGTGCTGGCGAAGCTGCCGGCTACGGTTCGGAAAGCGCCTGTGGAGATGCTCTAAGGACATGCACACTGATGCCCACCGTCGCAATGAAAGAAAGTCCGTGCGCACGTTACCTTGTAAACAAAGTGTGAAAGACGTGTGATGGAAACATGCATATTTGAAGTTGATGTATGGTTTTTTGCCTCTTGGAAAAAAAAATCAACATTTGGAAGATGGAAACATGTATGCCATCTTATCCGACACATCGGGCGAACAAGAGCGGTTGGGCTTTATTAATGAGTTCTTAAAGACCTCTCATACCTAGTGTTTTAGACTGATTCTTGAGAAGCATTTCCCGTTCGTTCTGTGAGATGCTGGCTTGTTGAGGTCTTTGAAACTTTGAAGAATGCTTTCATGCGATTCTTTTTTTTTCCATATTACAAGGAACGAATATAGATAAACCGTGTAGCACGCTTGGAATGGAATCGTTCGAGTCGTGTGAAGCTGGAAAAGCCAGATTGAGTCGAAAGAAACCTGACTTTATGGTACCGATGTTGGACAGCAAAGGCAAACGTACTCATCTTCCGAGGTCATTGAGTCATTCGCTCATCATCATAATCATCAAGAGGTTGGTGGATTTGCTCCTGCGCCACGTGCGGCTGGTATGTTTCTATATTTGTAAATACATATGTTAATTCCGATACACATATCGTCAACACGCTCCACTGCACGACTACTAATCTCTTAAACGTAAGTTAAGTCTAGCTCTCTAAGAATGTTTCTGAAAGTTTTCAGAATACTAGCTGAATGCCCGTGCGTTGCCACGGGTTATTAACATATATAAATACTGATATGTGCTCCTACATAATATGTCGGTCGAAAAGGGGAGAAAGTCAACAAGAGTTACAGTTTCTCGCTAGCTATTTAATAATCAACCATGATCATACACTATCATCCTTCTAATTAAATTATTTCACTTTCTGGCATAACATATTCATATATTGTGTATGTCGTTACCTCTCTAATGACACTTGTCATGAAAGTTATCTAGACGTATTAGGTGCCTTTTGCCTGATCCGGGCGAGAGGTAGTATATGTTATCTTAATTTCGTCCGTGGCAGCTGTGCAATTTAAATATTGGAACTTAAAATTAAATGTGTTGATATACGTCACCTTTTTCTTTGTTAGCACGGGTGTGTTTTTCTGTTTTTTTTTTTTCTCTTGTTGACTTGTGTCCTTTGTTTTCTTATTAGGCCTGAGACACTTTTCCCCGAAAAAAAACTTCATTTTTGCATTAAAATCAGTGAACTCTACCTTTTCGATGTATTAAAAAGGCTAGCTTTGTGTTTCCTCAAAATCAAAATACGATAAACATTAGTACTGTAAATCTACCAAGTCCAGGAGTCCATCTTGGCGGTGTGCTCCAGCTTGCTAGCTCCAGAGGCCTCGCAGCCGTTCGCCGCTGCTGCTGCTGCTGCCATCGATCCACCCGCTCCTCCTCACACGTCCTTCCCCACTTCCCGTTCGCACCCGCAGCAGGCAATAACGGCGTTCGGCTGCGCTGGTGAAGCCCAAGCACAACGCCGTGGCCACCGTGTCCCGTCTGTTAGGGTGCACCGCGAAACCTTTGCCAATAGTTCATGCGTTGAACACGTGACCTTCATGGTACACACGACTTGGCGACAATACGACCAGCACGCCAAGTAGCAGCATGTGTTAATTTTTATCATGATTCTCTATGGAATGAACTGTCGGACTCTGGTTTACCTCTTCCATGCTTTTTTATTTTGGTCATAATAAACTATATAATATGTTTTTGTTATTATGGATCAAACATGATAGTTTATCTTCCCATGTTGACTTTATTTTACCTTTGACCTCCTTTTGAACCATTTGTGTATGTTTTATTTCATAAGTCTTTAATACATTTTTCGGTCTAGTAAAGTCGTTGTCGATATCATGTATACAAAAGTATTCACAATATATGTTATTACTTTGTTTTTTTTACACTTTTTTACATTTTAGGGATTTGCTAATTCATGGTCGATAGATATTTTAGTGATAGTGTGGGAGTTACAGGTCAGGTTGCAACGGAGTTTTTTCGGTTGTAAGTGGGTTCCAACTAAGATTTTTGAGTTGCAAGTAGGTTGTAACTAATATTTTCTAGTTTCAAGTGGGGACGCAACTGGGTTTTTCGCTTGCGAGTGGGGCTGTTATTCAGATTTTTTCCAATTGTAAGTGGATTTGCAACTGAGATTTATTCAATTGCTAATGGGGTTGCAACTAATTTTTTTCTAGTTGCAAGTGAGGATGCAGCTTCAGGTTTTTCTAATTGCAAACTAGTTGCAACTGAATTTTGGTCTGGTTGCAAGAGGATTGCAACTGAGAGTTTTCTACTTGTATGTGGGTTGCATGTTTCTTAGATGGAAGTGTGTTGCAACTAAGATCCAATTGCAACTGAGGTTTCTCTTCCAGTTTCAAGTAGGTTGAAACTAAGAAAATGTCCTTGACTTTGCGTGTCATTTGTCTGGATGGGAGTTGCAAGTGGGCTCCAACTTAGATTAGATGACCTCATATGACCGACATGACCGTGATGAGAATTAGTCGCACCCAATTTTAAGTCAAGACATTGCACAACCCACGGTGCATGTGACAAAGTATTTGGTCTATACATGTGTTATGGTCGTACAGGATAGAGGTACGCAGGATCTTTTTGCATACAATACTAACTTGACTTGTACTGCAAGATGATCCTATGTAGACCTAAATATACTCGCACGAGAGACTCAATAATACATCTAACATATTCCACCAATCTCATACTCCTTCGCTCAGTATGCTCAGTTTTGCACGGTGTGCAGTTGTTTTAGTTGGATGTCTTATTTTTCCAAGAGGAAGTAGGGATAAGAGGGAGGAAAATTAGCCATGGGTCTCAGCATGTCCATCCTTTTGTCGCTGTAAGCAAGATTGTGAAGGAAAACACATGGTCCGTTCACGGCTGCACCCTTCAGTGTATGAGCACGGTACTTCTTTTTTGGAAGAATAAGTGCAAAGCCATTTTGGCTCCCGAGCACCAGTGCTCCCTGCGTATTAAAAAAAATTGAAAACTAAACTAATAAGTCTCAAAAAATCTTGAAAAAAATTCTAAAGGTGGCTAATGATGTATCCCAAAAACGTGCAGAATCTCAACACAAAAAGTTTCGTATTCTGAGCTAAACAAAAATGACAAAGTCTGGCTTTTTCTAGATTTGAAAGCAGTATTCTACAATTTTGTTATTTTTATGTAGCTCAAAATGCACATTATTTTAAATTGATATTTTGCACGTTTGTGGTATATCACCACCTACATGCTGATTTATTTTCAGAAATTTTTGGAACTCACAAATATAATTCTTGATTTTTTTTAAAGGGCAGGAGCACTGGTGCTCCGTGTGCACGAAATCCCCTCTCAAGAATAAGGAGCATAGCATATGAAAAATAAACAAAGCCCATGAAATAAAAGGCCCAGCAGAGCAGACAAAAGCAAAAACCGGTCGAAAAACAGGGCAATGGCAAATTAGAAACGATACACATGAAACAAATCGATAAGTGAGTAAATTAAATCGCTGAATTACGGTTGGTGACATCAGTGGACTGAGAATTGCTGAGCACTAATCACACCCATATGTTTATTTTAATCTTTAAGGTTTCCTGCATCTTATTGCTTGATTTAGAACATCATTTATTTTATTAAAATTTTGATATGACATAAAGGTAATTAAATCATTCTATGAAGGGACCGAAGGGAGCAAATGAGGCCAACGCTGGTAGACCTTCGTGATGAATGGGCGGTGCAAAGTCTGGTCCTTTTCAGCTTCGCGCTACAGATCTTCTTGCTCATGTTTGCTTCCCTCCGCCGTCACAGCGTGTCCACTGTGAGAAGGTTGCTCCTGTGGCTGGCGTACCTTCTGGCCGACTCCACCGCTGTGTTCACCCTTGGCCATCTCTCCATTAGCAGCAAGCTGCCGGAGCGGCACCAACTGTTGGCGTTCTGGGCACCCTTCCTCCTGGTACATCTAGGCGGGCAGGATACCATCACCGCCTACTCCTTTGAGGACAACCGGCTGTGGCTTCGGCACCTTCAGACCCTGGTTGTGCAGGTCTTGCGCACTGCCTACTGTCTACTGTCATCTACTACAAGTTTTTTTTTTTTGAAAAGGAAGTTGAAACCCCTGGCCGCGGGTTCTGCAGGTCTTGGGCAGTGCCTACGTCATCTACAAGTATATACCGGTGGGCGAGACCTGGGAGCTCACAGGGGCCGCGATCCTGATCTTCGTGGTGGGAGTTGTCAAGTACGGAGAGAGGATATGGGCTCTCCGTTCCGCAACCTTGGACAGCATCTGGAGCTCCGTGGACGAGAACACTAGTGCCGCTAGCAGCCATGAAGGCCTTCTAGTGGATATCCTGACAAGAAGGTTCCCTCTGGAGGACATGGATGCGGAGGCAGTTCTAATGGCAGCTCACAGCCTGCTGGACGTGTGCAAGGGACTATTCATCGGCTTGCGGTTGCGGAGAGAGCGGCGCAAGCACGTAAGCGAAGCGCTGTGGATTTTCAGGAGTTGTGGCCTCCTCAACATGTTGATGGAGATGGAGCTGTCCCTCATGTACGACATCCTCTACACAAAGGCGTTTGTGATCCACACGTGGTACGGATGCTGCATCCGCGTTGTGTCGCTGGTTGGCACAGCCGCTGCAATCTTGTTGTTTCAGCTGAACCAGAGCCTACGTGGCAATAGCAGCAAGCAGAGAGAAGTCGACGTGGCAATCACCTACGTCCTCTTGGGTGGTGCTTTTCTCCTAGAGGTGGCGTCCGTGACGAGAGCAGCCGCTTCCACCTGGACACGAACCATGGCGTACAACAATAAATGGCACGTGGTCTACCAGGAGCTTCTGCATGTCCGCAGGTTCGTCAGGGCTTCCAGGCACAGGAAGTGGTCCGGCTACGTAGGGCAGTACAAGCTGTTGGATTCCTGCGCGCGGGACGCTTCCTGGGAGCAAGACCCGGTCTGCGTTGCCGCGGCAAGGCGGCTGGGCATGGGGCGCACCGCCGAGTACTGGTGGGACAATTTGCGCCACTCGTCTCCCGGCAAGCTCTCTGATGCTACCATGGAGATGGTGCTGACCGAGATACTGGAGAACACGATGCAGAACCGCGGCGAGGAGATTACCGGTTTGCTCCCAGGCATGGTCACTCTTCAGCGTTTCAAACTGGACGACTGTCTCGGCTGGAGCATCCAGGACATTGAGTTCGAGGACAGCCTGATGGTCTGGCACCTCGCCACTGACATCTGCAACTTCGGAAACAAGGATCGCAAACAAGAGGGCGACGATCTGCAGGACGCGGTCATGATGCTGTCCAACTACATGATGTTCCTCCTCGTGCTACGACCCCACATGCTGCCCGGACCAATTCGACGCAGCCGCTACGTCCAGTTCCGCGACGAGCTGCGCGAGCTGATGCGAAAATCGCCGTCGCCGCCTCAAGGGAGACTCGACTGGGCTCTTCGCAAGGTGATGCGAAGATCGCCGTCGCCACCTCAAGGGAGACTCGACTGGGCTCATCGCAAGGGTTTGCATGCTCATACCAACTCCTTCGGTCCTACCAAAATTTACCACGCCGGGGTAAGGCTTGCCTATGTGCTCCACCGCAATCCAATGGGCATGCAGGTCATCCTTGGGGTGTGGGTGGAGATGTTGAGCTATGTTGCTAACAACTGCAGCAGAGAATCCCACGCCAGGCAGCTAAGCGAGGGCGGCGAACTCGTCACCATCGTCTCGCTTATGGCAAGGCACGCCAGCTTGTCTTACGCCAGTTCAGTTCTTTGGCAAAATTCGAGGTAGGGCGGATTCTAGTCTAGACAAAAAAAAAACCAAACTAGCCTCGATCTACACCAATAAAAACAGGCGCTACATTGTAGTGGTGTCCTACATCATGTATAATGTAAAAACAAGCGTATTTAGTTATTTACACAAAAGTGCAACCTACAACCATACTTCCTATGTTTCAATTTGTATCATGTATATTAGTTTATGAGAGAAATACTAATTTATAATACATATTTCCTTTTATACTAAATAGCATGCTGCGAGGGCATTATTTTTATTTTAGAAAGATGAGCATTGTTTCTACTGTGTCAAAATTTACCGGGAAATAGATTTATTGTTTTGTGCGCATTCATATTATTTCATGGAAAATAACACAATTATAGCCAATATTTTTGTTATATATATCACCTACGTAGAAAAGATCTTACTTGTCTTTATTGGTGAACGATTATTAGGATATTTCCAAAGATAGTAGATTGAGTTGATGTGTCATTTTTCGACGACATTAAATTTCTGTATACAAGTAAAATTTTAGATTTTTTATCTAGTTTGTAAGGTTAGAATTTAGAATTTCAAATAATTAGGGTCTACTTGAGAAATTACCAATGCATGTTTAGATAACTTGAGCAATGAATTTATTATGTTTGGATCATTCTGATGGAATAAGAAATAATATTGCTATATGACGTAAAGAATAATATATCTGTTAGCATTGTACGCGATTAGATCATTGCAGAAAGTAGACGGGGAGACGATGTTTGGTAACGCAGTTCGGCAAATTGCCTACATCTGCGGGGCATGCTTTCGGGCGCTCCTCCCCTGGTACTAATCAGAGTACCGTCGACGACAAGCCCGTCACGGTGTACAGACACATCAGATCTACAAAACGCCACGCCAGTCCAACGCCCCTGCCACGGGCACCGGACTGTCCCCGAAACTCGATCTTATGTCTGACCTGTCTTGCGTCTAGTCTATTTTGGCTACTCCCGGTGCCTTTATATAATAGGCCAGGTTACAAGTGTCCGACTCAAACACCTAACCCTACCGCGTAGTCCAAGTCCAACTGTAGCCTATACACATATTTGACACTATCTTGCGTCTAGTCTATTTTGGCTACTCCCGGTGCCTTTATATAATAGGCCAGGTTACAAGTGTCCGACTCAAACACCTAACCCTACCGCGTAGTCCAAGTCCAACTGTAGCCTATACACATATTTGACACTATTACAACAATATCCTAGATAGCACAACTAAGCCAGATCATAGGGTTTCCCCAGAGCAGCACGAGTGGGTCGACAGCACGAGTGGGTCGACAATAGTTGCACAGAGCAGCACGAAGCAAAAAGCCAGATCATTGGATTGAATTTTGTTTAAATTATGTAATAAAGTTGGTTGGAATTCTACATATCGAAGCATATCTTCTTTTGGGACCGACCGTTTGGGGCAAACCGCTGTGGGACGCCCCACCCTCAGTTTAGGCAACAACTTACGGCGCCCTCAATAGCAATGTGCTGGTGAAGCTGCCGGCTACGGTTCGGAAAGCGCCTGTGGAGATCGAGCACACTGATGCCCACCGTCGCAATGAAAGAAGGTCTGTGCGCACGTTACCTTGTAAACAAAGTGTGCAAGACGTGTGATGGAAACATGCATATTTGATGTTGATGTATGGCTTTTTGCCTCTTGGAAAAAAAAATCAACATTTGGAAGATGGAAACATGTATGCCATCTTATCCGACACATCCGGTGAACAAGAGCTGTTGGGCTTTATTAATGAGTTCTTAAAGACCTCTCATACCTAGTGTTTAGACTGATTCTTGAGAAGCATTTCCCGTTCGTTCTGTGAGATGCTGGCTTGTTGAGGTCTTTGAAACTTTGAAGAATGCTTTCATGCGATTCATTTTTTTTTCCATATTACAAGGAACGAATATAGATAAACCGTGTAACACGCTTGGAATGGAATCGTTCGAGTTGAGTGAAGCTGGAAAAGCCAGATTGAGTTGAAAGAACCTGACTTTATGGTACCGATGTTGAACAGCAAAGGCAAACATACTCATCTTCCGAGGTCATTGAGTCATTCGCTCATCATCATAATCATCAAGAGGTTGGTGGATTTGCTCCTGCACCGCGTGCGGCTGGTATGTTTCTATATTTGTAAATACATATGTTAATTCCAATACACATATCGTCACGCTCCACTGCACGACTACTAATCTTTTAAACGTAAGTTAAGTCTAGCTCTCTAAGAATGTTTCTGAAAGTTTTCAGAATACTAGCTGAATGCCCGTGCGTTGCCACGGGCTATTAACATATATAAATACTGATATGTGCTCCTACATAATATGTCGGTCGAAAGGGGAGAAAGTCAAGTTAAGGTTTCTCGCTAACTATTTAATAATCAACCATGATCATACACTATCATCCTTCTAATTAAATTATTTCACTTCTGATATGTGCTCCTACATAATATGTCGGTCGAAAGGGGAGAAAGTCAAGTTAAGGTTTCTCGCTAACTATTTAATAATCAACCATGATCATACACTATCATCCTTCTAATTAAATTATTTTACTTTCTGGCATAACATATTCATATATTGTGTATGTAGTTATCTCCAGCAAGTACAGAGTACGCAAGAATGAGTACAAAGTACAGATCAAGAACGAGTATGAAATTTCAGAGCAAGATGGACTTACTGGTCGCGGTGGTGGTGGTGGTGGTGGTGGTTGTCGTGCTGGTTGACGGCGGCCCAGTGCTCCCAGGCGCAGGCGGCATTCTCCCCTACTCCAGTGCTGCAGGCGCCATCCTGCCATTCTCCCCGTCGTCCTCTAGCTTCTCCAAGACGCCGGGGAGAAGATTCAGCACCGATGCCACCGCCGTGCCGGCTTGGTAAACTTCCAAAACTGAGGGTAAAAAAAGAGACATGATTCAGATGGCATCACATAAAACTCTAAAAAAAGAATGCTTTTCTGCTGAAGACTGAAACTTTACAATGACGAAATAACTTAGCGACTGACAAAAATGAAGGACTACTATTGTTACTACACATAAAAACTTGTTGCTTCCATACTATTTCAATCAAGTAAATATTTGGTCCAAGCAAGACTAAAAGTATTGAGCATGCCCTGTTCTAGTCCTGTACTGAGCATGCATGATCATAATTTGGTCCAAGCAAGACAGAAAATCTGTATCCATTAAACAGTAAAATATGATGAGAGTCCTGACCAGCTTGCCAGCCTTCTCCGTGTTAACGCTTTCTTCCAGTGAATCACACCGTGTCGTCATCTCTAAGTTTGCAGCTGTCAACTCTTCAAAGGCACCACTGAGCTTATCATCTGCAAAGACAGAAAGGATTAAGTTTTACTGCATTACCATAGATGTACAGTTGAAGTTTTTCAGAGGGAACAAATAGAAATTCTCAGTTTGAACTGAATTTGTACAAGCAAGGAATCAGTACAAGCAAAGTTCAGTTTAAAAGGAGTACTCGCCCAGCAGCACGCCGCCGGCTACTTTCAGTGAATTCAGTGGCGTATATACTGAATCAATCTTTAGTTAGTTAGCCATCAGTGTTTAAGATAAAATATGGAGTAAACAACCAACAATTAGTGCCACTATTGTTTGTGCAAGCAATACAAGTGCAAACATACCCATTGACA